>CAUYON010030472.1:0-26741 GCA_963573935.1 Arctocebus calabarensis
TGTAGAGACAGAGTCTCACTTTATCGCCCTGGGTAGAGTGCTGTGGCGTCACACTGCTCACAGCAACCTCCAGCTCTTGGGCTTAAGCGATTCTCTTGCCTCAGCCTCCCGAGTAGCTGGGACTACAGGCGCCCGCCACAACGCCCGGCTATTTTTTTGTTTTGCAGTTCGGCCGAGGCCGGGCTTGAACCCGCCACCTTCGGTATATGGGGCCTGCGCCCTACTCGCTGAGCCACAGGAGCCACCCTGGAGTGCTTTCACCTAATGAGAACAATGTAAGGGTATATGTCACACCTCCCAGGTGAGGAGCACACAGCAGGGACCTTGTTTCAGCCTAATGCTTATCTATTACTAATATAATACCTAGGCTAAGTGTAACTGTGACTAATGAGGTGAGATTGGTGAAAGATGTAAAATACAAAAAGTGGAATCCGTAGAAAATGAAATCTTACGTAATGTATAAATTAAAAAATAGTAAAATATATTAAAAACAAGACTAGTTTCCTCATAAACGGGTAGCCCACACAAAGTTAAAAAGGGTGATTAAGGGAAACAATTGATAAGAAATATATCTGATGTTATAAGTTGAAAGTCAAAACCCTAGCCAAAAAAAAGTACTTTATAGGAATGACTTCCTATTTTAAAATTTCTTTTAAGTATCCAGGGAAAGAAGATTGTTTACTCTTTAGGTGGTAGATCAGCAGAGAATGGTGGGGTATATTTCTTTGTCGGGTACGTTTTTGAGAGAGGAGAATATTTTCTTTAACACTCATACAGGTGAGGCGCTCACAGACTCATGGAAGCATACCGACCACATTTCAACACTCTTACTAAAATTTTCAGCTCTAGACTCCATCCTTGCCTCCTCTCAATCTTCCATTCACACATCCTGCTAACCCAGCCTCTCTTCTCAGGGCCTTTCCTCTTTTCCTCTCCCTCCAATACATTTGTTTGCAGGGAGATCTGGGAAGTAGTCAGGAGAACCACGTCAAGTGGTTCTTCAACCAGTCAAGCTTCCTCTAGACAAGGGACAAGCTAGTGACAAGACACATTCTGGACTTAACACTCTTAGTGTAGAATTTCTTAGAACTATTTCTTATACTTCAAAACCCTCTGCATGATTTAGGAGGATGTGACGTGTACCTGTGTGTGTCTCTGTGTGTGCACGTGCCTCTAAGAATGAGGAAGCCAAATGCTTACAGATGCTGAGATAGCTGCATTAGAAAAACTGCAAACAGTGTTACTGGCAAATTGTATAAAAATGTAAAAAGATATATTTTTTCATTTTCCAACAGCAGAACATGATGCCACCAGGGAAAGTCTGGCCTGCAATGAGGTAAGAGAAGAGAAATCATGGAATTGATTTGAAGTTATATTGACGAAAGAAATATAATGGAGAGAAAAATATATAAAGGTCAGTGAAACTCTCAAGAGTTTCTGCTCATAATTTTAACATGTAAAGCCTGCCAACCTCTGTAGCCAGCTCTGTGATCCTTTCCAATTTCCCCACACATTATATTTTTCTCATTGTCACCCTTTGCCTTGATTTTTCTAGCGGCCACACACTTGCCTTTGCTCTTTCTCTGTAGACAAAGATACCAGCACATCTACTGCTACCGAGTGCTCCTTCAGCCCAGGCATCATTCCCAGAGCCTCCGGCCAGCTCTCTCTCAGAGGCTACTGGATTTTACTTTGAGTGTAGACACCTATTGTGGCTTAGCCTTTGTGGTCCCCCTTTCTAAGGAACTCCCGCAGTGCTGAACAGATCACTCTTCTATAGGTATGACCCTATATTTGTATTGCCATTTTTGTTAAACAGAATGTACCTAGTGCCTCTTTATAGTGCCATTTTGTTACCACCCACGAGCACATAAAATTGGGCTGAGCACTAATGTTAAGTCTGTCATAGGTATTAGGCTGCAGGCAGATTTTTGTGTAAGGTAACATATGAAATGATCTTGTAGAAGTGAAAATAGGTAACTTCTTATGTCAAGGGCTTTACAGTTTTGTCCTGGGAGAATGGCAGGTACTGTCACTTTCACATTGTGGATACGTATTTTTGTGTAGTCATGTAAGGCACAAAGAAGCATGTATAAGAAAGAGGCTTTGCCAGGGAAAAGTTAGGAAATGTTTTACGGGCATATTCTCTAAGGATGGTTTCATTCTTGTTATAAGAACCATTCTTTAATGAATTGAACACTTTACATATGCCAAGCACACGGTTTTTATCCTCAGTATCAGAAAGATACAATATCCTCTAGCATTAATCCTACGGTGGTGGGAAGAGGGAAGCAGACCAGGATTCTGACGTCCCAGCTCATGTCACGCACATTTCTGAGCCACACTGACTGTGGCTCTGGGAGGCCCCCGTCTGTTGAGGAAGGTAGAAGAGGTTACCAGGAATAAAAAAAGAGATGGGTTCGGGGAGCCCTGCTTAAGGAGGTACCATCCACATTCTGGAGAGAGCAGCATGTGGTACATAACATCAGAAAGGACGTTTGGAGCTGGCCTGAGGGCTAACCCAGTGAATTCTGGGCTTTTAGCCATTTGTTGTTAACCACCGCAGCACATACTCCCTAATCAACTTCCTATTGGAACCTTACCATTTCCTAGGCAGGACATTTAAATGAGAAAAATGCCCCCCATTATATTAATGAGATTGCACTCTAATTTTTCTTCTAGTATTAAAACTTATCCCAATTCCCCAGCCATACATAGTAGGCATGTTATGTAATTCGAGCTAATCAGGTCAGACTTGAGTCTGGGACTTATATAGGAACTATGGAAAAAAATAACAGCTTCTAAGTCTTCTTGAATGTAAATGAGGACACGTATCTCTACTATGGGTGACAATAATTTGTGAATTTTGAGGGTCAAGCCTGCCTGAAATATATGTCAATAATGTGTTAGCAATCCTAAGAACAGAAAGACAGGTCATGTTATTTACGTCCTTAATCAAAACTTACCTCAAGTTTTCATCGATTTCATCCATTGTGTTCCTTGTATCATTTAAAGTTTGGGTTGAGTTGTCTTACACCCATAACCTATCAATAGACTCAATGCAGCTTCACCTTTACAGAAATGAAAGTGGAAATGTAGGTTTTCAGTATCAACAACTGGGACAAATATAATCGATGTGGGAATGTGAAAACAGCAGCAATGTTTTGAAATAGATGTTGGCAAATGATGAATCTGATTTTTATTAAATACCTACTGGGTTCTAGGCAGGTGTCAGTTATTGCCATTACTTTATGTAACCCTTTAAATCATATGTGATTAACGGTGCCAGACCTAGTTTACAGGTGTGGCACTAAGAGGTTAGGCAAGTTTGGGTCAAATAAGTAAAAATAAAAGATGGAACCATGCATAAGACTAGTCTTTGTGGCTAGAAAGCTTTTGTGCATTTTGCTATGTAATAAAGATCCTCAACTTGGAATTGTTAGTCATGGGGCATGGAGTATAACTAGCTGAGTGTGAAACTGTAACACATAAAGGAGGGGAGAGAAGGAAGAGTGGGGAGAGGGCAGGAGGAGGGAGGGTATGTGGTGGGACCTCACCCATTGTGCACAATGCAATGGTACATTTCAAAACTACTAAGAGCAGAGTATAAATGTCTTACCACAACAAACAAGTAAGTGAGATGTGGTTATGTTAATCAGTCTGATTTAAGCACTCTGCACTGTTTATAAAATCCGCACATTGTACCCCATAACTGTACACAGTTAGGATTTAATAAGAAATTGCTAAGAAAAAAAAGTTTAAAATTATCTAGTTATAAAACATATATTTATAATGATTTTGAAAGTGACCTCACCCATTGCAACCTCTGTCTCTGAATACTTTAGGAAATCCACCCCAATAGATAAATTAGATTAAGGGATATTCATGTTCTCTGTAATATAAAAATTGCCAACAACAATTGACAAAAAGGTGGCTTTGTTACTGAGATATTAATATAATTTGTGGGTATGTGGACATTTCTTAATTTCTAGCACCATTTCCTGGTATTATCATTTGGCCTTGAGAGGGCATTTCTCCCAAACAATATAGGTATACTCCATGCTTCCTTTGTTAGAGAATTTATATTCCAATGACAATAATCCCTTCCTCCTGAGACATAAGTGTCTGAAGACTTAAATAATTCAGATGCTTCATTTACAAGACTTAAAATCATAAGTCCTCAAGTAAATTCTGGCTGGAGTTAATACTAAGTAAAATTGTCAAAATATCTAATGAACACACTCATATTCAAGTGGTATTGCCAATAAGGCCAAATTGGACTGCTATTCTTCATAGGAATACTGACCTTTCATTGAAAGACAAAGTCATTATCCAGGGGTATCTCATACACCACTGATCATAGTGCCTAGAAGCAAATATAAACAAGTGAGGCAGACCAGGAGAAGACTGCCCAGTGCAAGAGAGGCCACCCCCAAAAGGAAGAGTCTGCAGAATATGGACAGGCAAGGACCCAGTCATGCTATTTCAAGAACCTTCTGACTTTTCAAGAGAATGCAGACTTGTGGTTTTAAGTAAAGTCATACTATTTAATGCTATCAATGAACACATTGGATCATCTATGAACTCAACCTTATAAGAGTCTGCTAAGTTCACCCAAAAAAGTCATGCTTCAACAGGGATATTTTTTGTGCATTTTGTTAGCCACCAGCTTTTGATTTGCTACCCATAATAATTCTGGTCATCGTATAAGCTTTTTTCACATTGTACAAGGAAAGGGAATGAAAGACAGCAAAGCCGCCTCTCTTGGGTAGCCAGGAAAGGCAGAGGCTGCACAGGCAGCTTCATGGCCCCTAGATCCTGGGCATCTGTGGTGACAAACACAAAAGCCAGAACCACAGCAGTGCCCTGTGTGTAAAGTCCAGTGTCAAGAAGGAGCTGCGAGTTGACACACAGTGATTGGTGTCACACTTTGAAGCAGATCTTTGAACGTGTATAGCCAAAAAGGAAAAAAAGAAAAAAAGAGGTTTTCTAATAAGACACTTCAAACACTTTCAAAATATAGATTGCTGATCTGTCGTGGGTTGGTTTTACCTATTACTAGCTGTTTTTAATGTGCCAAGGAAGATTAGCCTATTGATCATGGAAATAGAAGCTATTTCACAAAATTTTCTTGGCCCTGATCACTATCAAATAATTACAGGAAATTACTTCCCATTGGTGTTTGAAAGTCGTTTTCAGGGTCTATGTGCCTATTTAAACTAGTTTTTTTATGTCAGTGTATTTGTGTGAGATAATAGATGTGTTTTAATTACATTTGAATTGTCAGGCTTTTTATATAAGGTGCACATTCTTACACTGAACGGAAAAGCCATCAGTACTATTTACTAAGGAAAATATGTAGCACTGACTTCGTTCTCACTGCACAGCTTACCAAAATGGCATGAGAACTGTATGGCTGACATGTAAAATATGTAGTGCGCCAAGCAGTAAGTAAATATACTTCTCCATTTCTTCATTGAAATAGGATTTCCAGCGGATGAAAGAATGTTGTGAAGTGAGAGCGATGACATGAAGATTTAACTGTGAGGTCATGACAGCTGACATGTGATTTGGGCACTTTTATATCTTAGCAGAATCCAGAAGGGATGGTATGCAACCTAGACTTCCTTTAAAAAAAGAAAAGCTCTGTAATGATGACTTAAGAGCCTATTGTAAGCCAATAATTGTTAAGAGGATAGCCTGTATAAAGGTTCCAATAGGTTAACAGATCAGTACTCTTGCCAGGGAACTGCTGGTCTTTGCTAAAAGGGGATGAAATGTCTGGAGAAATTATGAGAGTTCTCTCAAGAAAAATTGACAACTTAGAAAAAGGAAAGTTGGAAGTGGAGTAAAGGTCACAGTTTCTTTTGGGTAGTGAGAAAGGAAGCATCTTCTGTCTTGTCAAGGAGATGATATATGACAGAGATATGTCTCTATGGCTTTCAGAGGGGATATAAGCAGATATTGTTAAAGCATATGGTAGATATTTGTAGAACTACAGGAAAAGGAGAGTAGATTATGTTTTCATACCATAGGGCAGTGGTTCTCAACCTTCCCAATGCCATGGCCGTTTAATACAGTTCCTGTGGGTCACACCCCACAGGTTGAGAACCACTGTCCTAGGATAGGATAGAAAGTCTTTTCAATATCTCTGGTAATGCTCTTTGTATAATCACTCCAACTTTATTGTGCTATCTCCATGAAATACATTTCTCGCAGTGCTTTCCTGTTTAAGTTATCCATGTCTCTGTTCCAAGTCCATCTTTTGGCACTATTCTGTAGTCTTTTCTATATGCTTTTCAATAATTTCATTATTTGGTATAACTAGCCTTCCTTTAGGGAGGGCCAGGCCTGGTCCAGGAAGAATTCTCACTCCAACTGGTAGACTGGATAAAGGACCTCAGTGACAAAGAGGCACAGGATGTAGGAGAACAGATGGGCTACCTGGGATATTTTAGCTGTACAGAGAACAGGGAGCAAGGTGGCTTGGAGATTATCTGGGCATAAGAAACATTATGTCCCAAAATGAACTGTGTCCAGTGGTGATAAAACTGAGTTCCAAGCCTTTCTGGTTAGTGTAATAGGAGTACTAAACATTCTTTGCTATGCCATGCATGACTGAATGACTCCAGAACTTGGTGGAGACTCAGTCACAATAGATGAAGGTATTTCAGGGACTTTTGCTATAAAGCCTGATTAAGTCATGTCCCAATAGATTTCTGTAAATATTTATAGAATTAGCATAGGGGAGTAAGAAGAAATCTCTAAGAGGTATCGAGTCTAGCTCTTGCCTTCAAGCAAATTTCTCTGTCCACTAGACCCAATGAAAATTTATTTACCTAAACACAGATGCAAAATTTGTCTTAACACACCCCCTCACCCAAGTTCACAGAGAAAAGTAGGCATTTTTATTGTCTAATATAAGCACTGATTCTAACATTTTATTATAATCATTGCCTTCAATACATTTCACAAATTGTGATAGGAGGTATTTTCCATCAATACTCACTTTAAAATATTTTCTAATAATTTTTTTTGTGGTTTCTCCCTTAATCCTTGAGTTATGTAGAGGTACACTATTCAATTTTCAAATATTGGGGGCTTTCCTAGATACGTTATCGGTATTGACTTCTAATTTAATTTAATTCACATTGCCGGAGGTTATAGTCCATAAGATGACAATCATTTATATTTTGTAATTTATTTTGTAGTGTATGTTTGATGAATGTTTCACATACATACACATATAAAGTTTTAAATGCCCGAAAAAACTTTATACTGCAGTTGCGCAGTTGTTGTAGGCAGTGAAATATAAATTCAGTTAAATAACATTGAGGTGGGTTTTAATGATTTTCATGAGTCTTCCATCTTCATATTGATTTTTTTCATCTAATTTTATTTCAAATACTACCCAAGATATTGAAATCTACAGCTGTATTTGTGGATTTGTCTTTTTCTCTCTTTAGTTCTGTCAATTTCTGTATTTGGCATTTGAAGTTTTTTTATTAGGTACATGTGAATTTAGCATCTTTAAGTTTTCCTTTAAAATTAAACTTTTAAAAATAATTATCTTTTATCAATATCTCAGTAATACTCCTTACCTTGGAATCTATTTTTTTCTCATAACAATATAGTTGTTCCAGCATTACTGTACTGTTTACATGACATATCTCTTCATAATACTTTTACCTTTAAATTTCTGTCTGTATGTTCAAAATCTATTTTTTGAAACTAGTGTATAGTCACATATTTCATTTTTATCCAATGCCTGTTCCACTTATCTTTGATAAAATTGTGGATATTAATTGATTTAGGCCCACTTTGTGTCATTGTTTGCTGTTCTTACATGCTTTTTGTTCTGTTCCTCAATTATTTAAATATTATATTAGAATTTCAATGTTAATTTATCTATGAGCATTTAGTTTTCTCCTTAGTTTTAGGAATTACAACACAGATCTTTGATTTATCTCAGTCCCTAGTAGAATTCAACTTATGACATGTTACATAACTTGAAACAATGTATTTTCATCAAAACTGTCCCAAGGCAGGCTGCTTGTACCCACACACCCTGACAAGGGGCCCAAATACCAGCTCACCCACCAACACATCATTGCCACCACCAGTGAACGGGCATGCTGTGCAGGAACCTGAGGGCCTGCCCACCCAGGACTCCAGTTTCCAGCAAAGCCTCATGACAACCTATACAAATAACCACAGCCTAAGCCACCAAAGAACTTGTAGACACTGTTGACATTGATTGCAACTGAGGAAATCAGACAGAGACTACAGTGTAGCATTCAACAGAACCAAAGCCAAAGTACCCTACTCAGTTGAGACTGTATATATCATCTAAAGAAAAAAAATCATTCCCTATAAAAGCTAATATATAAAATTGGAAAAAGCAACTGTTGCATCAGATGTGCCGATATCAATACGTAAGTAAGAAACATAAAAAAGCAGGAAAACATGGCACTTCCAAAGGAATAAAACTCTCTAATAAAGACCCCAAATAAAGAGAAATCTATGAATTGATCAGAAAGGAATTCAAAATACTGATGTTAGAGATACCCAGTGAGATACAGGATAATGCAGATAAAAACATAAAAGTATTAGGAAGACAATCATAATCTGAAAAGAAATTCAACAAAGAGATAGATATGAAAATGGACCAAACACAAATCTTGGAACAGAAGAATTCAATATAGTCTTTTCCAGACAAGAGAAAACTGAAAGAATTAATCACCAATAGGACTTCCCTGAAAGAAAGTCTTAAGATTTAAGACTAAATGTGGAAGGAGGGGGATTATGTCTACTAACATGTGAACTCACAAAGATGTAAATCTCATGGGTGCAGCAGAAACATAAATGAGAAAGAGAACAAAGTCAAAGGTTATCATTACAAAAAAAAAATCCCAGAAAATTGTAAATAACAAAAGTGGAAGAAACAAATAAAAAATTACAACACAATCAAAAAACAATGAACAAATAACAAAACTAAGCCTTCACCAATCAAGAACAACCTTGAGTATGGCCAGTGAGGTAAGTTGGTTAGATCGTGCTGCTAATAACAACCTTGAATATAAATTGTTTAAATTTACCATTAAATGATACGAAATGGCTAAATGAATAAAAAGAAAGACCCAGCTATATGCTACCTAGAAGAAACTTAATTCTCTTGTAAAGACAAAAGAAAGTGAGGGTACGGAAAAATAATTCCATGCAAACAGAAACTAAAAGCATGCAAAAGCAGCTACTTGTATCAGACAAAATAGAAAAAAATCAAAAAACAAAAGAGATAAAATAGTCATTATATAATACTGAAAGGAATCGATTCAACAAGAAGATATAATGCTTGTAAATATATATTTATCAACACCAGAACACCCAGAAATGTAAAGTTAATATTATTAGAGCCAAAAAGAGATTCTAGTATAATAATAGTTGGACACTTCAAACCTCATTTTTCAGCATTATACAGTTCATCTAGATTGAAAATCTATGAAGAAATGTTAGACTTACTCTGCCTTATATATCAAATGGACATAACACACATCTATAGAACATTTTGTCCAACAGCTGCAGAATACACATTCTTGTCAGCACATGGAATATTCTCCATATGTTAAGACATGTGCCAAGTCTTAAAAATATTTTAAAAATAAGAAAAAATCAAGTATTTTCTCAGAACACCATGGAAAAAAAATGAGAACTCAAATGATAGGAACTTTGGAAATTATACAACTACCTTAGAAATGAATTAACACATATCTGTCACAATAAATACAAATCAAGTCAAAGTAGATTAAAGACTTAAACTTAAGAATAGAGAGTATAAATTTACTAGAAGATAACATAAGACAAATGCTTCAGGACATTTATCTAAATCGGGAATATTTTCAGTAATTATTCATTCAAATGGCTTGTTTCTGCCACATTCTCTCTGCTTTTCTTTTAGAATTCACAGTGCACATGTGTATGAGCCCTTCATATTGTCCCATAAGTCAGTCTTTTTCTTTGCGATTTAAAAATGTCACAATTTCATATACTTTCAATTGTATGGAAGTTTGCCCGTTTACCATCTCCAATGTGATTTAAACTCTATGGCTCAACAGGCTGAGGTGCCAGCCAGGAACACCTGAGTTGGCAGGTTAGAATCCAGCCTGAGCCCACCAAACAACAATGACGGTTGCAACCAAAAAATGGCTGGGCATTGTGGCGGGCGCCTGTAGTCCCAGCTACTTAGGAGGCAGAGGCAAGAAACTCGCTTGAGCCCAGGAATAGGAGATTGTTGTGAGCTGTGATGGTAAGGCACTCTATCCAGAGTGACAGCTTGAGGCTCTGTCTCAAAAAAAAAAAGAAAAAAAAGTATATATAGTGACTTTTTTCTTTTAATATTCACCTTCTAAGGGCAGCATGTGTAGCTCAGTGTGTAGGGAGCCAGCCACGTACACCGAGGCTGGTGGGTTCAAACCCACCCCTGGGCCAGCTAAACAACAATGACAATTGCAACAAAAAAATAGCTGGGGATTGTAGCAGGTGCCTGTAGTCCAAGCTACTTGGGAGGCTGAGGCAAGAGAATTGCTTAAGGCTGAGAGTTTGAGGTTGCTACGAGCTATGACACCACATCAGTCTACCCAGGACGATAGCTTGAGACTCTGTCTCAAAAAAAAAAAAAATTCACCTTTTATGTTTTAAGATTTCCATTTAATTATTTTAAAAAACATAATTCACATTTCCCTACTAAAGCTTTAAAAATCTATCTATTTATTGTGATCATCTTTTTCTCTATGCCTTTGAACATATTTATAATGGCTTCTTTAAAATCTTCGTCTGCTAATTCAGGCATTTAGGTCTTCTAAATTTAGTTTTAATAGACTATTTTTCCTATTGACTACCAGTCAAGAGAAATGTTACTCTGGGTCACATTTTTATTGTTCTTTTGAAGATGTACTACATAGTTTGAAAGATAAATTATGGATTCTAGATTTTTCCAAAATTCCCCTGAAAATTATTGAGGTTTGTCCTGCTGGTAGTTGGCCAAGCTGGGTTGTACCCCCAATTTTTCCTCCATTGTGCCCCTAATTCTTCTTCCTCTATGGTCAGAAGTCTCTAAAATTTCTGTATGCCTCTTTCAGCCTTCAGCACTTACTTTTTTCTTTTGACCCTGTAGAATTTGTTTTACATCTTCACTGTTCAGTGGTTAACCAACTGTTTGATCAATATTTATAAGTAGATTTTGGTTCTCACCTGTACCTGGTGGGTCCCTCCTTTGAAAAATTTACTCTTTCACCTGCCAGTTGCTCTGCCAACACCAAATTTCATCCCTGAGTCCTCAAGACAGTGATGCCACATGTCACCTTTAGCCATTTTGTCCTTCCCTGAACATATCCACTTTGACAAGCTGAATACTTGATATTCTTACACTGGTTTTAATTCTATCTTGTCTGTGCCCTCCCACACAGATTGCCTGATGTGTGGTTTCTTGTTGACTTTATTATCACAGATTTATAGTTACCCACTCAAAGAAGAATTTTCTCACCACTCAATTCTAAATAATCTTATGCACACCAATAATTCATTTCATATCACTTTGTTACTTTCCTCATATTAAGTATCACCATCTGAAATTATCTCAGCTGTTTATTTGTTAACATGTTAATTGCATTGTATTGCCACCTGCAAATAAAATCTATGGAATCAGGGACATTTTACTCTGTTTTTCTATTCCCTTATATCACTGGTGCTTAGCGTAACATCTCATACAGACCTGTTATGCATGCATTCAATGCATACTTGTTGAATGAAAAAATGAATTTATAAATTATAGGTAACTTTTGGAAATGAGGGAATGAGATGAATAGAGGTCTTCTGCAAGAGCATGAGGCCTACCTCCCATATGCTATGTTCCCTTTCAATGTGTGAGTGCTTACTGGCAGTAATAATATGCTGAATCTTTATACATAATGGCCCCACATTGGTCCCACTTGTTCAACTATCTGAATGCATCTAACAAAGCATCTGCTTCTTGGTTGGCAGGTTTTGTACCCTTCCCAAAAGTTTCCCTCCTCACAATAATAGACCTGTCAGCACTTTGCCTGCACAGCTGCATTTTAGAAGAGTGACAGTCTAGCAAGCTGTTGGCTGCAACACTCCAGTTTGCAAGTCTGCCATATTTTGTCACAAAATAAAGGATTTTTTTTTTTGCAGTTTTTGGCCAGGGTTGCATTTGAACCCTCCACCTCAGGCATATGGGGCCAGTGCCCTACTCCTTTAAGCTACAGGCGCCACCCAGAAAATAAAGGATTTTCACCAGAAAGCAAGAGCATGCAAAGGTTGAAGATCTCTAACAAAATGTGCATGACTTTTAAATGTAAACATGAGAGAAAAAAACAATTAGGTAACAACAAAAAGGACCTTCACAGACCGAATGCGATGCATATTCTATTTGGGTCTTCCTCAGTTTGAATATGTGTATTACATCTTAAACAGAACTACACTTTCATTTAACTATTTGCATATTTTTTGTGCCTGTGCCCAGGAGACCATTTGGTGCAAACTGTCCATCTGCCTTTGTTTTCCCAGATTTTAACACCATTCACCTTGGATCCCTTATGAGTGTATTTATGCCAGAATGGAGATTATTTATAAGTCTGGAGTTTATGTGAACTTTTCCGCAATGAATCTCTATGATCTTTATCTAATAAGAGGAATGGTTTTCCTTCATTCATCTCAAGAGCTGAGTTTTTCTACTGCAAGTAGACATCCTAAAGAACACAGAAAATTACATAGCAAGAGATAGCCATTGGGAATTTATAGATGCATCTGTCCCAGTGAAAACTGATCTGATCTGAAATGCCTGCCAATCAACTTGGAAGACCAGAGAGGCTCCTAACTCTTGAGGGGTGAGGCTTATATCTACATATTGACTATTTGCTATGTAATCAGAGAGACAAGTGGAATGTAAGCAATTTCTTCAATATCCATCAATATTGGCAATAACCAAGAATTCTGGAATACCTTGTATAGTGGGGTAGTTGTCTCTTTGGGAAGATGAAGGACATAGGTATACAAAAGAATGAATAGGGGAAACAGTGCCTGGTTAAGTAACACTGCATGTGCTTTGGACAATGTACACAAACTGGGAGCAGATAGCTCCTTCTATTTTGGTTCTTGACCCTGATTCCATCTAACATGCCATAGGTAGTACAGAGTGTTGGAATGTTGGATATCTTTTCAGAGAGGACAAGTGAGTAAAGGTGGCATTAACAAGGCTGGCATTCTGGCTCCACTATGGGTTGGCTGTATAACTTTACATGTGTTCCTTACTTAAGGAAATGTTTCATCATTTGGAATAATATTACTATTTTCATAAATATTTATATCATAAGGTTGTGAAAATAAGAGGATTTAATATGTATAAAGCACTGAGAGTGGTAAAAGACAACTAGTAACTTTATAATTATTAGTTGCTATTATTATTATTATTACTATTATACTGTATAGTAGTTACACTATCTCACATCAGAATTAGGTTTCCCATCACATCCTCTCTTGGGACAAAGAAGCAGAGGCATTCAGCAACTTGCCCAAATAAGCACAGCTATAAGTAGCAGAGCTAGGATTCTAATCCCGGACAGCCTGGCATGGAAAGAGACTCTTAAGCAACTCCTCTGTCATTCCAGCAAATGTACAGACGCACAAACAACATATCCTGTAATGTTTGGACAGCCGAGATTCCTGAACTCTCCTGTAATAGGGTAGGTAACAGCTCTCCAATTAACTCATTTCTCCGTTTTTATTTCTGAAAGTGAAAAGCACCAACAGTATGGCTAGAATTCCACTCTGATTTTTAAAATCCATGTTATTTTTCTATTGTTTATTTTATTTTATTATAATTTTTTTTTGCCTCCAGAGCAGTTACTTTTCTTTTTCAGACTGATTAACATTGTGTGATTCCCAATTTTCCCTGATCTGTGACTTTTTCTTCCTCTCTACAACATAAAAACGGACGGAGCAAAGGGGGGGTAAACAATTCACTATGTCAAAATGAGCAAGTGACTGATTCTCCAAATAGGCACGAAAACATGTCTCTTCTTCTAGGCACATTTTTATGCAGAGAAGCCCACCTATGGCTGTAGGTTTATAATTAGGTCCCCTGTTTTAAAAATACCATGAATGGTTCTACTTGCTATACAAACAAACGTTCAAATACCACTATCCTTACCACAAAGGCACATGCCTTCTATTTTTAGTGATTATATTGTTCACCGCTTTCTCAATTGGCATTACATTAGTACAAGAGAAAATTAAGGACATTTTTCTTTTCTCTGTTAATCTACAAGTTCTTAGAGTCATCTCTTTTGATTTTGTTAGACTGACATACAGTACACTCAGGGATCTTTTCTTCTCCATCAATGGTCCAAAACTTATCAAAATTGAAATACATCTGCAGTGACATAGCTATTCATGTTGAATTGTTCTTTAGGAGAAGGGCAAAGTCCTTGGTAGACAACTGTGCAGGTTGACATTGACTGCTGCTCTTCCTAGCATCTCGCATCTGTATACAGTTATTAAAATTAGGATTGCTCATTGATTGGTCTATATAGGTAATTTACTCAACTCATTTTAGGATTTTTTAAACAAATATTTAACAACAGGTGTGCAGTCAAGATTTCAAGTTTTCTCACAGAGCCCATCTGTAAACAAGGTTGAGCTATCTTGCTGATAAACAAAGAATTTTATTCTTAACTCTGAAATCACCTCCTTCTCCTTTCCTTCTCTCGCCTTCTCTTCCATGTCAGCAATGCTCAAGACAGTTTAGGTGAAAGTCCAGGTCGCGTTGTGGTCCATATTTGAAGGGTCAGGAGAAAACTTCTAAATATGGATCAAAATGTTTTCACATAGTAAATGAGAAAATCTCATGAATGTTATGTCAATTAGGTTGATGAAAACATCTCAGATTGTATGTGAAACCCGCACACTGTACCCCATGATTGAATTATCGTAAACAGTTATGATTCAATAAAAAAAAAAACACAAAGAAAGTCCAGGTTGTGGTAAAAGACAATTTTCATAAGAATTTTTGAAAATTCAGGGTGGCACCTGTGGCTCAAAGGATTAGAGCGCCAGCCCCATATGCCAGAGGTAGCTGGTTCAAACCCAGCCCTGGCCAAAAACTGCAAAATAATAATAATAATAATTTTTGAAAATTCAATAATTCTGAAATGTACTTTTCTCCCTATTTTTAAAAGTATGTTTTATCTTTTTAAAAATAAATACATTCATATTTAATTTAATTAGAAGAGTAGTACATGGTTGTTTCAGTAAGTTAACTAATAAAAATAATTACTCCTGACCCCAGACTCTTCAGATTTTTTTTTGAAAATGATTATTTGATATATATTTTTAAGAATATGTTGTATGCTGATACATGTATATACATGTAAGTTCTATTTTTAGGCAGACTCCAAGTTTCTTTATTGAAATCAGCTTTATTTAAAATGTCTAAAAATTATTTTTATAATTGCATAACATTCCATAGGATAAGTATAATGTGTACACTATATTTTGGTCCCTTTTTATGAATATTCATTTACTTTTCCTATCAAAAAATTGTTGTAATCAACATCTTGATACACTTGTCCTTAAGCACTTAGAATAAATTCTCAAAATTGAAATTTGCTACATTAGAGAGCATTTGTCTATTTAATTTTTAGTGGGTAAGGCCAGATTTCTTTCTGAAAAATCTGTAAAAATTCATATTCCCATTAGCAATATATAAGAGCATTCATTTCCATAAATCCACATCAGCAAGGGACTTAATATTCTTCATCTCTTTTGCCAATCCGATGAATGAAAACTGATATCCAATTGTTCTCATTTGCATTTCCCTGATTGCTGGTGAGGTTGACCATCTGTTCATATTTATTGACCAATTGGATTTCCTGTATTATGAGATGCCTGTTTATATCCATTATCCATTTTTTTCTACTAGCTTGTATATCTTACTTTTTTTTATCAGTTTAAAGGAGCTCATATTTAATTAGACATATGAACCCTGGACTTGATTGTATTGAACATATATTATCTGTTTAACCTTCAGCCCACGATGTTTTCATATTTGCTGTGCACGAACTCTTTAATTTTGATGAAGAAAAGTCCATATTATGACCTCCATCTGTACATACTCCCACACTGATTCCATCTCTTCCTGTGGTTTTGAATATCATCTTTATATAGATGTTTTTGAAATGTATATCTCTAGCCCTGGCCTCTCCCTTGAGTTCTAGGCTAGTATATTAACTACCTGATCAACATCTTCCTTTGGCGATCTAATCCACATTTGAAACTTCCCATTTCAGAAGAGAAACCTCCACTGCATGGCACACAGCTCTGCCCATCTTCTATCCCGCAGCACCTCAGGACACTGCAGACCCTCTCACCCACTCAGTTGATTAAAGCAAAAATCTCATGCAGTATCCTTGTTTCTTTCTTTCCATTTTTAGCTCTTTGGCCAGTCCCAGTTCTCTGACTCCAAATAGCTCTGAATAGGTGTGTTCTAACCACACACCTACCCAGAGGAAATTGATCCGCTTCTAGCCCAAGGCATCATCAATTGTTTCCTAAGTCAGTGTGATAGTACACAAAACTGACTTCTGTTTATCCGTTTTTGTCTCAACTGTTCATTCTGCAAACATTAACATTATGACATTTTTACAATTAAAATCAGAACTGTTTGTTTTGTGTTTAAAACTCCCTGCTAGATTCCCACTATATTTCAAATAAAATTCACACCCCTTCCCTGACAGACTAGGGCCTATGAGATGTGGCCCTAGACTACCTCCCCCTGCCTGGCCCTCTTATACCAGAGTCTCCTCCTCACTCACTGTATTCTCAGCCACCCAATCTTTTCCATGCCTTGCTCAGTGCACTTACAGTGATGTTAGCTTGCCATTTCCTTTTTCTGAATGTAGTCTCACTAATAGGGCTCACAGGGTACAGAACAAGTAACAGTAAACCTTGAACATCCAACTTTAGCTTCCTAATTCCTTTTTTTTTTTTTTTTTTTTTTTTTTTGACATAGCCAAAATATGTCACCCTGGATAGAATTACCCAGCCACCACCAATTCCTGGGCTCAAGCGAGTCTCCTGCCTCCGCCTCCAAGTAGCTGGGACTACAGGCACCTGCCACAACCCCCAGCCATTTTGCCATTTTTTTTGTTATTGTTGTTGCAGCCATCATTGTTGTTTGGCCAGCCTGGGCTGGATTCAAACCCGCCAGCTCAGGTGTATGTGGCTGGTACCTTAGCCCGTTGAGCCATAGGCGCCGAGCCTGGTGACTCCCCATCCCACTCTGCCCTCCACATCACGCCACCTGCTCTCCCATGGCCTATGCCCTGCATGACTCTGCTTCTGTGCTTCCCAGAGTCCCCACATGACTCTGCTTCTGTGCTCTCCTACTATTTTAATCGTATTTACCTTGTATGTTTCACATTTAAACTCTGCAAGAAAAACAAGACTTGATTAGGTTATACAGTGACAAGAGAATGTGAAGTGTCACAGTTTAGCAGAGCTCTTCTTCTGAGCCATGTGACCATCCACTGGTCTAGCAGGGGTTAGAGCTCCATTCTTGAACCCCTGATCTGGCTGTGGGAGATGATAAAATGGACCACTGAGACACATTTATGAAGGAGCATCTAGAAGAGGGCTGTGGACAAGGAGTGACTTCAGCACATCCTTGAATTTTGTAAAAATGTACAGATAATTTAATTTAGTGAGTACTGGATGCTGGAGTTGGGAGGTGTGATACTGACTAATTTGCCTTCTATCCAGTCAAAAAAACCTAATAATTCTTTATAAATTATTTATTGATTTCTTGATAGAGTTAGTCTTTCATTTCTCCACATCTCATTTTGCATCTTTGTAAACAATTCCTCTTGTGTATCATAGGAAATCAACTTGTGAATACCTCATAATTTATAATATCCATATATAGTCAATGATGTAAATTAAAAGCTACAGTAAACAGATATCTTGGTGTTCTAGGATATGACTCATTATAATTCTTTGTGCCTGTCTTTAAGGGGACAGATCCTGCAGGGAAAAGCAGCTGATGATGGTTTTTATTTGCCTAAAATAGCTTGTTTTTATTTGTCTGAGAGGTTTTTCTTTAAGCTTATAAGAAGATTATTCATCCAATTGTATATTTCTCACCACAGCCACAAAGAATAGTTCACATGGTAGGTCTGCAGGCATCATTTTCAAAAGGAAAAAATGAATAAGATATAGGAATAGAGGTAAATAATTAAATAAAAAAGTGAATTGGCATTATGTAATCTTACTTCAAAGGAGAGTCGAAGTGTGAAAAGGTATTTGTGAATCAAGCATGATGCTCTAAAAACCGTGTCAGGTAGAAACACACATTTCTTTCTATATCCTTCCCATAAAGTACACACAAAAACCCTGAGAAAATTTGTTTTGCTGCACATTGAATCATAGTAATAAATTCCCACATCTACTTTAAAGGCCTTATTATCATTTACATTTTAAAGAATGAGGATTTATCACATAATGAGGCTTCATCAGTCCGTATCATGATGATCGCTAGAATTATTAATAGAGAAAACTAGTTCTTCATCAATTCTTGGCCTTCAGAGCTTTGAAAAATTCTAATTTTTAAAGCTGATTCTATTTTGTGTTTTTTCTCTTAAAAAAAAAGCTTCCTATAACTGGAGAGAAAAATTTATGAAACACATGATCAATGTTTTACATAATATACTTCAAAACTACAACTGGTGAGACCCAGCAGCCAGGCAGTGAACACCCGATACGGAGTTCTTTTCAATCACCTGGTGCTGGTCCTCCACTTAAAGTCCCAGGTAATTTTCCCACCTTTTTTGACTTCTTACTAATAGTAGAAATAATGAAAACAAAGTTTAGAAAAATAAAGGCTGTGGCTCAGATACTTTTGCCTCATTTTATCTAAAAATTATTCAGAGAAATTATAAGCATCACCACATTGTCTGACCACACTGCCTCTTTGCTTGCATCTGATTTATCCTCCCTCAACCCTTTTTATAACATCAATTTTTTAAATTACCCATTATGTACAGATACAATGACATTATTAAAGAATCACGTAATGCTAGCTTATGCAGAGCAGTTCAACATGCATAGTTAAATATGTGTATTTTTAAAACTGTGCTTTGAGTTACAAAATAATTTTCTCTAACCTCATTTCTAAAACAAGGCAAGAAACCCCACACTCATTTCTTATTAAAATCACCTGGAATGATTATTAACCTAAAAAGAGGAAGATAATATTCTAAGAACTAAGGAAATGCAGTAAATAATTTCCTTTCCATAATTGGTTATTAATGATGGAGTAGAAACTCCTGCTTCACAGTGAGATACAATAACAGATGTTACAGGCTTTTTTAGATAACATCAGGACATTCCTCCTGACTGGTATAATTTGCTTACACATCTGTAAGAGAGATAGGCAGATATAATTAGTAACTATCCAGGCAATGAACTGGGTAAAGAATTAAGGTATTTGCTTTTGTGTTTTTAAATGCCATCATCACTGTATGCTTTTAATCATTTTTTTTACAATTATTGCATTGTTAAATATGCAAGAAATGATACCAATGCTGCAATTCTATTAAATTCAAATTCTAACTTGAAATTGGAACCGTTATGACCTCTTTTGTATAATTCACCACTCTGAAATGTTAAGGATTTCCTGATTTTAAACTGGATCACACGATATGCACTATAGTTTCCAATACTGAAATCATCTACTAAAAGCTGGAAATATCTTTTCCCCTTCTTGTCTTAAAATTATTTATCCATAAGAGCCACGTAAATACTTAGTTGGTACTTTGGGGCTATATTTGATGCATTTGCAACCATGATTAGACTACTATATTTTTAAAAGGATATTTTGTAAATGTTTCAGAAGAGTAACCATATGAAATATTTTTTCGAGACCATTAGGATTGCTGCTTCCTGCTTTGGAAAAAAAAAAGCACATACTTAAAAGTTACTCAGTGATATTGCTGATATGTTTTGCCCAGTTCATCTCCTTCCCATCAAAGACTGTGGGTTTTTGACAAATGCTTTTCTGATTCATTCTTCAATCACAAGGGGTATAAAAATCCCCATCTGCCACATTGCTATTTTTGCACCAGTTTGCGTACAGCAAAGAATGTAGATACTTACTTTGTCCATGAAGTTAGGATGTGTACTCTATTTTCTAATAAAAACTATATGTCCTATTGATAGCGAACATATTTGGTGACAAAAATATACACATGACAGCTTGAATTGTTAAACACAAATGCACTCTGCTTAAAATAACCAGTAAAACAGCAATTCGTTCTATGGGTAACAGCTGGAGGAGTGAAGATATATATACATATATATATTTTAAAAGCACAATCTTTGTGTTCAGTCACAACAGGATCTGAACAAGATTTCTAAATTCCATTTTCCTTATAAATTGGATAATGCAACAACTTGTGCTTCAGTTTTCAGCAATGTCAGAATGAGAGAGCAGGTAAGATCAATAGTGATTGCTGTAAACCATTTAACCCACACAATACACAGTCTCAAGTAGAGGTCACAAATTAAACACACAAGCACAAGATGTAAGAAAGATGTTATAGTTTGTGTAGAACCAAAGGGTACAGACCACCTTAACTTGAATAATTCATTATTGTTTAATTCATTAAAACAGTCTAATAAGAGGTACACTGGTTACAGATTTTGACAGACTTAGCCCAAAACTCAGGGAGGCTTTGTGCATCTAACATACTCCTAAGTAGAACTCTCATAAACTTAGAATTTTTTTCATGACTGCCAGTGGTCAATTCCTTTAACAGTGTTCTAAACTTGAGCTTACCTCTCTCTTCAGGGATCATTCATCTGCAATCTCTTCCTCCCATATAGTCAATATCACCCAATTTATCAGGAAGAGTGTCAGCTTATTTTAACTCCAACTGAAGCTGAACATAGAATTGTCATAAAAGGAAAAAATGATACACCTCATCAAAATTAAACATTCTGTTCTGCAAAAGACTATTAAGAGGATAAAAAGAAAAAACAATGGTCTGGGAGAAAATATTTTCAAACCACATATCAGAGAAAAGACTGTTATCTGAAATATACATATAAATAACACTCAAAACCCAACAATAAAATAAACAATCCAATGAGAAAACGAGATGGCTAGAAAGAGAAAGAGACAAAACTGGGGATAGTGTATATAAATACAGATGATTCTTTTTTTTTTTTTTTTTTTGAGACAGAGCCTCAAACTGTCACCCTGGATAGAGTGGTATGGCATCACCGCTCACAGCAACCTCCAACTCCTGGGCTCAAGCAAGTCACCTGCCTCTGCCTCCCAAGTAGCTGGGACTACAGGCGCCCGCCACAACGCCTGGCCATTTTTTGGCTGCAGCCATCATTATTTGGCTGGCCTAGGCTGGATTCGAACCCGCCAGCTCAGGTGTACATGGCTGGCGCCTTAGCTGGTTGAGCCACAGGCGCCAAGCCAATACAGATGATTCTTAAAGATAAAAACAATTTGGGAGTAGAGAGTGAAGATAAATAATTTCATTTAATGGTAACTAGTTGCCTAGAGTACAATATACATCAAAATGATCAAAGCAATTCAAGTTTATTTTAAAATTGAAATAAATGATAGAAGTTGTACATGGGAAAGATAAGGAAGTTTAAAATCAAAGATTAAGACCAACTTCTCCAACCATGTAAAATTAATTACATGGAATTTAGAAAGATCAAGTTATTCTTTTCTTTCTCAACAAAAGTACACAATATCAGGAGATAATAGAACAGTCTCAACAAAGTTCTGAAATCCAGAAAGCAGGACTCAAGATTCTTCTAAATATCCCTGTAATAACATCTAACCTCAGGCATGATCTTGTTTTTCACCTCCTTTATGAGTTATTTCTGACCACGTGGTGTGGGAGACCTGTGGGATCTCACCTGGAAATCACAGGGTTTAGGGACATCTCAGCAGTGTGGAAAAGATAACACTCAGTCCTTTTTCATCCTGGACAGGTGGGTGACAGCAGCTAACGTATACATCCATGTACCTCTTATCCTTCTGGTGAACAATTCTGAAATGCAGTCTAAATAATTGTATAGAAAGTCCCACCCAGACCAAGGCCCAGTTGTCTACAGCAGTGACTAACTCAGCAACTCTCCTCTATTTTAATATTCACAGCCTTTCATTCTTATTCCTTTGGATAAACGGCTTCATGCAAAGTCCTTTTATTCCAGTTCTGATTTCCACAGGAAGCTCAGACTAATTCCGGTAAAAAAATATTTAATTAGGTAGAAAACAGACCCAAGGAATAAAATTATAAAACTGGACTAAAGCATGAAATATTGCTAAAAACCCCATTGCTGACGTGACGTGCAGTAGTGTTAATCCCCGGCATTTCATAGTTTAGCAATGATTGGGAGCTAGATTGAGATGAAGTACAGATGACAAAGCATTGGCTTGTGTGACATGTGAGCTTTATAGGGTCAATCATTAGTAGAAAGATTGTCAAGTTACTTTCTTTAATGCTTTGGAAGTCTTAAAAAAATAAAATGACTGGCTTAGGTCAACTAATTATCAACTCCAAGCATGCTGGAAAATTGTGACGGTCTCATTAGCAGAGTTTGAACAAACTCTTATCCCCAGCAGTCACGGTGCTGAAAATCAGTCCCAGCATTTAAATGTAAAGTAATACCATTTTAAATAAGACAAAATATATGAGGCTGAGTGAATAAGAAAATAGTGGGAGGCTTAGATGTAGACAGATAGAGGCTGAGATTATTGAAATCCTTACCCAGGGTGCTGAAGATATTGAACTGAGAATCTGTGGAATATAACTCTGGATAGGGGAGAATTCATTGACACATGAGCACTATCCTATGACATAGGTTGACAAGGATGTGTGAACTCTTCTTGATTGTAGTAACTACCTATTGGTGTTCTGCAGTTTACCACAAACTTAGCAGCTTATAAAAACACACATTCATTGTTCCCCTATCTATGGATTAGGAGTCTAGGCATAGCTTAGCTGGTTCCTCTCCTTTAGGGCCTCAGAAGGCTTGGACTGAAGTTTTAACTCAAGACTTAACTGAGGAAGGAATCACTTTCCCATTCATGCAGTTGTTGGCAGCATTCAGTGCTTTCTGGATTCTGGGCCAAAGGCCTCCATTTTTTCATAATGGTCCTTCAGTAGAGTAGCTCACAATATGGCTGCTTGCTTTACCTAGGCCAGCAAGGGGTAGAGTCTCCAAACAGGCTATATCACAATCTTCCATAACATGATAGCAGAAATGACATCCCATTACCTTTTCCATAATCTATTGTCTGAGAGCAAATAAAAATTTATGTGCACATTCAAATAGAAGACATCACACAAGAGGACCAGTAGGCAGGGATGCTTAGGGGCCATCTTTGAGTTTGTTTGCCACATAGTACAGGAGTTTGACCAATTATCATTGGTAAATGAGGAGAAGCTACTGAAATTGCATTAGATGGGTACAGATAAAAAATTTAGAAGACTCAAGGAGTTTGGGTATTAAAATGGATTTAATATGTGAGATTAGAGTCTTCACCTGACTCTGATCCACAGGAAGACATTTCCTTCACAAGAGCAATAAGAAGATATTGTAAATAAGACTTCAAAAGCATAGGCAGCACCATTTATCAAATAGAGATTCTTTTCCTGAGTGTATGTTTTTGTCTGATTATCCAAAATCAGATGAGAATATAAGGATGGCTTTATCTCTGTGTTCTCACTTCTGATCAATTCTCGCCTCTATGTCTCTGTTTTTATTCCAGGACCATGCTGTTTTGATTATTGTTGTATAGCTTAAAGTCTGGTAAAGTGATGCTTCCTGATTTACTCTTATTATGTAAGGTTGCATTGACCAGTTGGGGTATTTTCTGGTTCCATATTGAATGAAGAACTATTTTTTTCTGGATCTGCAAAAAATGACACTGGTATTTTAATGGAGATAGTGTTGAATCTTTAAATCACTTTGGATAGCATGTACATTTTAACAATGTTGATTCTTTTAATCCATGAGCATGATATGATTTTCCATTTGTTTACATCTGCAATTTCTTTCCTCAGTGTTTCATAGATATCCCTATAGAGGTCTTTCACCTCCTTAGTTAAATATATTCTTTGCTATTTTATTTTTTTTATTGCTGTTATGAATGGTTTTTCATCTTTGATTTGATTTTCAGCCTGACAGTTGTTGAGGTATAGGAAAGCTACTGATTTGTGTACATGGATTTTGTAATCTTGAGACTTTGCTTTATTTATTTATCAATTTCAGGAGTCTCTTGGTTGATTCTTTTGGGTTTTCTAGGTATAAGTTCATATCAGCAGTGAAGAGCAACAGTTGGACATCTTCTTTCCCCATTTGGATACTGTTGATTTCCTTCCCTTTCCTAAGAGTTTTGGCTAGGATTTCCAACACTATGTTGAATAGAAATGGTAAAAATGGGCAACTTAAGTGGAAATGCTTTCAATTTTCCCCATTTGATAATATATTGTAAGTGGGTTTGTTGTTTGTGTCCCTTATAATATTGAGGCATCTCCCATCTATACTTATTTACCTATTTTTTAAGTGTTCTTATCAAAAAAGGGTACTGAATTTTGTCAAATAATTTTTCTGCATCTGTTGAAAGGATCATTTTGGTGCTTGATATTGGTCTGTTCATTAGTTCTATTTCTTTCTGATTGAGCCTTGGGAAGTTGTGTTTTTCCAAGAATTTGTCTAATTTTTTTGTATTTTCAATTTTAAAAGCATAGAGAGTTTTATGGTATTTCAAGAGGATGTATTGTATTTTTGCATTATCAGTTGTGATTTCTCCTTCTTCATTTCTTCATTCTTGATTTCATTTAGTTCTGCTCTGATGGTGGTTATTTCTTTCTGTCTATTGTGTTTGGGATTGGCTTGCTCTACTTTTTCAGTTACTTGAGATAATCCATTACACTGTTGATTTATCATCTTTCAATCTTTGGGCATTAAAGCTATGAGTTTTCCTTTTAGGACTGCTTTTGCTGAATCCCATTGATTTTGATTACTTTGGCCCCCTTTATCATTTAATTCATGAATTATATCTTTAGCTCCTTATTGATACAACTATTACTCAGAAGCAGATTGTTTACTATCCATGTCTTTGTGTAGGGAGGAATGCTGGAAAACTAGATAGCTATGTGTAAAAGACTGAAACAGAATCCACATCTCTCACCATTTACAAAAATTAATTCATGTCAAATAAAAGACTTAAACCTAAGGCATGAAACTAATAATTCTAGAAAGAAACACTGGAAAATCTTATAGATATTAGCTAGGGAAAGAATTTATGAAGGAGACCTAAAAAGCAATCACAGCAATAATAAAAATAAACAAATGGGGCCAAATCAAATCTAAACATTTCTGCAAAGCTAAGAACACAATCAGTGGAGTAAACAGATAGCCTACACAATGGGAAAAACTATTTACTTGATGTACATAAAATAAAGGGCTGATAAGCAAAATCTACAAAGAACTCAAGCAAATCACCAAAAAAAAGAAAAACCCACAAAACCCAAAAAGCAACCACATTAAAGTAGACAAAAGATGTAAACAGGATTTTTTCAAATGAAGATGATGTAATAGCCAACAAACACATGAAAAAACGTTCAATATAGCTCTCATCATCAAGGAAAAGCAAATCAAAACCACAATGAGATATCACTTATCGCCAGAATGGCTTTCATCAAAAAATCCTAAAACGATAAGTGATGGTGTGAATAAGGAGAGAAAGGAACATAAACTATTGATGGAACTATAAAATAGTATAACCTCTATGTAAAGAAGTATGCAGATACCTCGAGGAAGTATAAATAAACCTACCATTTGATCCAGCAATCCCATTGTTGGGTATTTACCCAAAGGGGGAAAAAAGTCATTTTCTTAAAATGATGGGCATATTTAAATGTTCATCACAGCACAATTCACAATTGCAAAGATGTACAATCCACCATCAATACACGACTAGATTAATAAAATATGATAAATGTATAGAATACTACTTGGCCACAAAAAAATGGCGATCTAATATCCTTTGTAACAACCTGGATGGAACTGGAGATCATTTTTCTTTTTTTTTTTAATTTTTATTAAATAATAATTCTGTACATTAGTGCAATGATGGGGCACAATGTGCTGACTTTATATACAATCTGAAATATTTTCATCGAACTGTTTAACATAGACTTCGTGGCATTTTCATAATCTCTATATGTAGACATTGGTATTCTACATTTAGTAAGTTTCACCTGTACCCTTCTAAGATGCTCCATAGGCGTAATGCCATCGATCCTCCTCCCTCTATACATCCTTCCCCCACCCCTCCCCTCCCTTGCTCTTTTCCCCATATTCTTGTGCTATTATTGGGTTTTAGTCTTCATATGAAAGCTATAAATTAGCTTCATATTAGGGCTGAGTACATTGTATACTTTTTCTTCCATTCTTGAGATACTTTGCTAAGGAGAATATGTTCCAGCTCCATGCATGTAAACATGCACTAATGTTTTATTATGAAACAACATGAGTCTGAAGATTAAAATTTTGGAGCTTCTAATTTGGGGCATTCTAATAAAATGTAAATAATTTTAATTAAATGTATACATGTAATAAAGCATAAAATTAAT
>CAUYON010030474.1:0-14675 GCA_963573935.1 Arctocebus calabarensis
TTTGTGGTGGGTGCCTGTAGCCCCAGCTACTTGGGAGGCGGAGGCAGGAGACTCGCTTGAGCCCAGGAATTGGAGGTTGCTGTGAGCTGTGATGCCACAGCACTCTCTCCAGGGTGACAGCTTGAGGCTCTGTCTCAAAAATAAAATAAAATAAATACACTAATTCTAATAAGACCTTAGGTTAGCTATATCTCTGATACTTTCACAATCTATAAAATGAAGATAATAATACCTACCATCAGGGCTGTAGCACAAATAAAATGAGACACTATATTCAAAGTTCTTAGAAGGATGCTAGTTGTTATTTGATTTTAGTAAATACCACAAAGCCCCTTTCTATACCCATCTTGTTTCTCCTATGAAGGGAGGCTCTTCAAGTCCTCTGGGGCAATTCTTTTTTTTTTTTTCTTTTTTTTTGCAGTTTTTGGCCAGGGCTGGGTTTGAACCCACCACTTCCAGTATATGGGGCCAGCGGCCTACTCTTTTGAGCCACAGGCGCCACCCATCCCTGGAGCAATTCTACTGTCTGAAGCTGCAGATGACTTTGTAGTAGAAGGCTCTTTTTTTGTTTGTTTTGTTTTGTTTTTTGTTGGGACAGAGTCTCACTTTATCATCCTTGGTAGAGTGCCCTGGAGTCACACAGCTCACAGCAACCTCCAATTAGGAGGCTTAGGTGATTCTCTTGCCTCAGTCTCCTGAGTAACTGGAACTTAGGTGATTCTGTTGCCTCAGTCTCCTGAGTAACTGGAACTACACGTGTCCGCCACAACGCCTGGCTATTTTTCTGTTTTGCAGTTCGGCCGAGGCTGGGTTTGAACTCACCATCTTCGGTATATGGGACTGGCGCCCTACTCGATGAGCCACAGGTGCTGCCCAGCAGAAGGCTCTTACAGCATCAACTGAGCATGCTTGGATTTCCCAGTACAAAAAAATCCATCTCAAACTGATCACCCCAGCAACCTCTTGTAGGAGAAGGTGTTCATCTAATCATATTCCCTAGCAAGCATTTTCAGAACCTCCAGGACTGGACCCTGAACTCCTGCCTGAGAGCAGCTCAGCTAATCCTTACCAAATGCACCACTTTCCTATGTCGACTGTAGGCTCACTGGGGTCACAAGTGCCAGATGACAGGTGTGCCCTCATCTTTCAAAGATATTATCTGAATGCTTTTGATGTCTCTGAAATATAGAGAGTAATGAGAAGATGGAAAAGCTCTTTGTAACCTACATACATGCCTTAGCACAATATTAAAGGAGGGAGGGGGAGAGATGGAGGGAGAAATTGATTTCTAAAATAAATGATTTTCCTCAAAACAGGCTTTTCCTCAGCTGTCAATTATTATCTTTGGGTTACCAGACTATCATTTTGAAATCTGAGGACATGTGATGATCTAAGTCTGGAAAAATTGTGTCTAAAGAGCAAATTATCAAATTATCAAATAAAATTCTTCTTGAAGTGTTTCTCTACCACATAAGATTTTTTAAAAAGCAAAGATTAAAGTATTAATATTATCGCTTCTCGGCCTTTTGGCTAAGATCAAGTGTAGAAAGTATTGATATTTACAATGTCATTTTATATATTATTATATTTAATATTCATGGCAATACTAGGAGGTAAAAACTAACAATCCCACTTTACACACTAGGAATTAAAGCTTCTAAGAAGCATTAAATTATATGCCCAAGGTCCGTGGTAACTTTACTAAAACCCCAGGCTTGTAACAGAGGTCTGTGACTCCAGAGTTAGTATGCCTTACTCTATAGAGAAATCGTTATGTGATAGAAATTCATATCTTTGTGTTTATCCAATTACAGTATGTATTTTCTTCTCCATTGAATAACCTGCCCAGTTCCAATGTCTGCCTCTGATTAATGCCAGTATAGGTACCAATTTTCAGTCCATAAATTGGCAAAAATGTGTTCTCTTTCTTTTTTCTTTTTTTTGATACAGAGTCTCATTTTGTGGCCTCCGGTAGAGTGCTCTGCTTCACTGGGGTCACAGGTGCCAGATGACAGGTGTGCCCTCATCTTTCGAAGATATTATCTGAATGCTTTTGATGTCTCTGAAATATATAGAGTAATGAGAAGATGGAAAAGCTCTTTGTAACCTACGTACATGCCTTAGCACAATATTAAAGGAGGGAGGGGGAGACAGATGGCAACCTCAGACTCCTAGACTCAAGCAATTCTCTCTCTCTCTCTCTCTCTTTTTTTTAAGAGACAGAGTCTCATTTTGTCGCCCTCGGTAGAGTGCCATCCCATCACACTCACAGCAACCTCCAACTCTTGGGCTTAGGCGATCCTCTTGCCTCAGCTTCCCGAGTAGTTGGGACTACAGGCATCTGCCACAATGCCTGGCTAGTTTTTAGCAGTCTCCCCCCGCCCTTTGGTTGTAGTTGTCATTGTTGTTTGGCAGGCCCAGTCTGTGTTCGAACCATCAGCTCCAGTATATGTGGCTGGTGCCCTAGCCGCTGAGCTACAGGCACCAAGCCCCGGCTGTTTTCTAGAAACAGGGTCTCACTCTAGCTCAGGCTGGTCTGGAACTCTCGCCTCAGCCTCCCTGAGTACTGGTATTACAGGCAAAAATGTTCACTTTCTTTAGTAATACAAACAAAAATGGTGATTCATTTAGCTGAGTCAGAAGATTCCCCCAAAGAAATTCAATGCTTTGAAAATAATAACTCTGGGCGGTGCCTGTGGCTCAGTGAGTAGGGCACCGGCCCCATATACCGAAGGTGGAGAGTTCAAACCCGGCCTCAGCCGAACTGCAAAACAGAAAAATAGCTGGGCGTTATGGCGGGTGCCTGTAGTCCCAGCTACTCGGGAGGCTGAGGCAAGAGAATCACCTAAGCGCAAGAACTGGAGGTTGCTGTCAGCTGTGATGCTATGGTACTCTACCCAGGACAACAAAGTGAGATTCTGTCTCAAAAAAAAAAAAAAAAAAAAAAAGAAGGAAGGAAGGAAAGAAGGAAAGAAAGAAAGAAAATGATAACTCCAGTTTAGAATGAATCAAAAGCAACTCTACATACAAATCTAAAGCTTTCCTTGACACTACATGATGATTTGCTGCAATGAACATTAACCCCTACTGTTGAAATTATGCTAATGTAAGGGAGATTCACTTGTTGAGGAAGGAGGAAAAGCAGTGGGAAGATCCTGAATAGGAGATTATTCTACAGACTTGTCCGTGAGATAACACGGCAAAAGAAACCTGAAGTGAGACTCAGATAAAGGAAGATGCCAATTTGGCAAAGAAGCAACTTGTGAATCTTACATGGAAGACACCCTGGAGACACTTTAAGACAGCGGTTCTCAACCTGTGGGTCGTGACCCACAGGAACTGCATTAAAGGACTGTGGCATTAGGAAGGTTGAGAAACACCGCTTTAAGAGAATTCAAACTTTACCAAATGGACTAAGATGAAAGGGATATCTCAGAGGTATCTATTTATTTGAAACAATTATTTACAGAAAGAAAAAGTTTTCAAAGCAACTCACTTAAGGGGTACTCTTGATAGAAATCTTCGGTTTTTAAAAAAGCCATTTCAAGGGGCGGCACCTGTGGCTCAGTGAGTAGGGCGCAAGCCCCATATACTGAGGGTGGCGGGTTCAAACCCAGCCCCTGCCAAACTGCAACAACAAAAAAAATAGCCGCCCGTTGTGGCGGGTGCCTGTAGTCCCAGCTACTTGGGAGGCTGAGGCAAGAGGATCGCCTAAGCCCAAGAGCTGGAGGTTGCTGTGAGCTGTGATGCCACAGCAGTCTATTGAGGGCGACAGAGTGAGACTCTGTATCTCTATTTTTTTTTTTTTTTTTTGCAGTTTTTGGCCGAGGCTAGGTTTGAACCAGCCACCTTCGGTATATGGGGCTGGTACCCTACTCCTTTGAGCCACAGGTGTCACCCCAAGAGACTCTGTCCCTTAAAAAAATAAAGCCATTTTAAGGGGAGGCGCCTGTGGCTTAGTGAGTAGAGCGCCGGCCCCATATACCGAGGGTGGCGGGTTCGAACCTAGCCCATCCCAGGCCAAAATGCAAAAACAACTAAAAAAGCCATTCATAGGAGATCCACAAGTAAAAAGTAGATGGGTATGAGAAATAAAGATTGTGATAGGCAAGCATCATAATTATCATCAGTGTAATTAGACTGATCACCATCATCATCATTGTTGTTATCATCATTATCATCATTGTTATCATGGCTAATACTTTCTGAACATTTGCTGTGTAGCACAATCTTTCCAAAGATTTTACACATTTAATGCATTTTTCTCTCTCAACAACCGTATGAAGAAGGTTAATTTTTAGATTAAGAAATTGAGGCCAGATAGGTTAAGAAACTTGCCTCAACTCACACAGGCAATAATTAATGATTCTTGAATTTTAAATCCAGGCTCTCGGGCATTTAAGCGCATGATGTCAATCTCTGTGTAACTATATATTATATCTTTTGACTTTTCCAAGAAAATACACATGATAGCATACATTTCTCAGGGCTCTGAGGAGCTTTGATATGATAATGCCTAAATATCTTGTAGCAGCTAGAAAATATTATTAGCAAAAGATCAATGAGGCAAAGGCTATTTCTTTCATAGCTAGAAGAAAAAGTCTATAAGATGTATTGCATAATACATAGCTTCAGTTAAATTTATAAGCATCTGCCTCTTTCTCCTTCTTGACATTATTTTCAACTATACAACCTTTTCCATCTTCAAGCTTATATATTTGTGCTCAGGAAAGTCTATCACCATGCTAGTATTTTCTCTTTCTTTGATCTATATCATTTGGACCCCTCAAAATTAATCTTTTAATTTAGAAGACCTCTAAAATACTCTCAATGCCATTCTTATGCATAACTTCAATTTAAAAATTCTGTTTGGGGATACTGTCGTCTCATATAGATGGCTTTAAAATTCAAAGCAGATCACAAGATGCTAGCTAATTCATGCTGACAGAAAGTAGGTTTCAACAATGACTGTGATAATGAGAAATGCAGGGTAGTCTAAGACAGTTTCAAAATGTTCCTCTTCAAAACTCTTGAATTACTGCTGACGATAGTTCTATTTCTCATGCATCTATACATCTGTTTGAATGGGATGCTGTGAGATTCAGAGCTGGAGAACAGAGTAGGTTCCTAAGAATACTTCCATCACCAATCAACGAGATGTAGTAATAGAATGAATGCGGGACGATATGTTTAAGGCTTCACACATGTGCTCACTTTTGTATGAGAAACTCTAGGATTGAATGACCCACATACACTTTTTTTTTTTTTTTTTTTTGAGACAGAGCCTCAAGCTGTCACCCTGGGTGACAGGGTGCTGTGGCATCACAGCTCACAGCAATCTCCAACTGCTGGGCGCAAGTGATTCTCCTGCCTTCGCCTCCGCCTCCCAAGTAGCTGGGACTACAGGCACCCACCACAATGCCTGGCTATTTTTTGGTTGCAGCCATTATTGTTATTTTGGCAGGCCGGGGCTGGATTCGAACCCGCCAGCTCAGGTGTATGTGGCTGGCGCCTTAGCCGCTTGAGCCACAGGCGCCGAGCCTCTTTTTTTTTTTTTTGCAATTTTTGGCTGGGGCCGGGTTTGAACCCACCACCTCCGGTATATGGGGCTGGTGCCCTACTCCTTTGAGCCACAGGCGCCGCCCCACATATTCTTAAAAATCATGGTAATACAGCCGGGTGTTGTGTCGTGTGCCTGTAGTCCCAGTTATTCGGGCGGCTGAGGCAAGAGAATTGCCTAAGCCCAGGATTTGGAGGTTGCTGTGAGCTGTGTGATGCACGTACTCTACAGAGGGCGATAAAGTGAGACTCTGTCTCTACCAAAAAAAAAAAAAAAATCGTGGTAATAGAGAGGCGCCTGTGGCTCAAGGAGTAGGGAGCCAGCCCCATATATCGGAGGTGGCAGGTTCAAGCCACCAGCCAAAAACTGGCCCCAGCCAAAAACTGCAAAAAAAAAAAAAAAAAAGAAAAATCATGATAATGGCATTTTTATTTCTGGGGATTCAGGGTTAAATGCCTAAATAAAGAAAGAGGATCAGCCCTTCAAAGGGTGGAAAGGATGTGTATTCTTCTTCTTTTGTATCTGTCCAAAAGAAAACACAGTGGTGGCTGGGGTGAATGGCCATCTATGAAGAAAAAATATACACAGGCACATGTGTACGTGTATATGTGCACACACACAGAGAGTCTCTTCACTTATATGGGAAATTTTGCAGAATATTACTTTTAAAATGAAAGTCAGATCATGTTACTCATCTACTTCAAACCTACCAATGACTTCCCATATCCTCAGAGTAAAAGCCAATGTTCTTATAATTGCCTACAAAGCCCTCCAGTGAAAGGGAACCTGCAGCTTCAAGGCCACATGTGGCCCCAGACCCTCAGGTGTGGCCCCTCAACCAAATCCAAACTTCACAGAACAAATTCCTTTATTAAAAGCATCTTTTCTGGGCGGCACCTATGGCTCATCTAGTAGGTCGCTGGCCCCATCTACCGAAGGTAGCGGGTTCAAAACTGGCCTTGGCCGAACTGCAAAACAGTAAAATAGCTGGGCGTTGTGGCAGGCACCTCTAGTCCCAGCTACTCGGGAGGCTGAGGCAAGGGAATCCTCTAAGCCCAGGAGTTGGAGGTTGCTGTGAGCTGTGTAATGCCAGGGCACTCTACCGAGGGCGACAAACTGATACTCTGTCTCTACAAAAACAAAAACAAAACAAACAAAAAAAAGCATCTGTTTTGGAAAATTTGGATTTAGTCGCAAGTCAACACTCAAGGATCCAGACCACAGTTTTTTAACCTTTTTTTTTTTTTTAATCTCATGGCACACTTAATTTATGTTGATCAAAAGAAAGAGTAAAGAAAAGAATATATACTTACTGTGCTTTACACTTCTTTTTTTTTTTTTTGTGGAGACAGAGTCTCACTTTATCGCCCTCAGTAGAGTGCTGTGGCATTACACAGCTCACAGCAACCTCCAGCTCTTGGGCTTAAGCGATTCTCTTGCCTCAGCCTCCCTAGTAGCAGGGACTACAGGCACCCGCCACAGCGCCCGGCTATTTTTTTTGTTTTGCAGTTCGGCCGAGGCCGGGCTTGAACCCTCCACCTTCGGTATAAGGGGCCAGCGCCCTACTCACTGAGCCACAGGAGCCGCCCGTTTCTTTTGTTTTTTTAGATCTTGCTCTTGTGGTCCAGGCTGGAGTACAGTGGCAGAATATTAGCTCACTGCAGCCTTGAACTCGGGCTCATGGGATCCTCCTGTTTCAGCCTCCTGAGTAGCTTGAACTACAGGTGTATGCTACCTTGCCTAGCATTTGTTTTTTTTGGTAGCGATAGAGTCACACTAGGTTGCCCAGGCTGATATCCAGTTGCTGGCCTTAAGCTGTTCTGCCTCAGCCTAGGATTACAGGTATAAACCAACGCTCCTGGCCAATAAATAATAATTTTTTTTTTTTTTTTTTTTAGACAGAGCCTCAAGCTGTCACCCTGGATAGAGTGTGTGGCATTACAGCTCACAGCAACCTCCAATTCCTGGGCTCAAGCGAGTCTCCTGCCTCTGCCTCCCAAGTAGCTGGGACTACAGGCGCCCGCCACAACACCCGGCTATTTTTTGGTTGCAGCCATTGTTGTTGGTTGGCGGGCCCAGGCTGGATTCAAACCCGCCAGCTCAGGTGTATATGGCTGGCGCCTTAGCCTGTTGAGCCACAGGTGCCGAGCCCAATTAATCATAAAAGTTTGTTGGACATTTTCCATAAGATATATAAGACTAATTCTTCTCAGTTAAGATCGTTGGTTGAATATTACTAATACTAGGCTGTAAAATACAGTGTTAATCACTGAATCCCCTAGTTTTCATTTTTAGTGAAGTAACACTAAGAAAACTTATTCACGTAAATAAGTAATTGCAATGGCTCAGAACCTGCAGCTCAAGCTGCTAGGGCACCAGCCACATACACCGGAACTGGAGGTTCGAACCTAGCTTGGGTCTGCCAAACAAAATGACAAGTACAACAACAACAACAACAAAAAAAATAACCAGGCATTGTGGCAGGCACCTGTAGTCCCAGCTACTTGGGAGGCTGAGGCAAGAGAATGGCTTAAGCCCAAGATTTGGAAGTTGCTGTGAGCTGTGATGCCATAGCGCTCTACTCAGAGTGACAGCTTAAGACTCTTGTCTCAAAAAAGAAAAAAAAGTAGTTGGTAACAACCAAAGCAAATCGACAACCTACACAATGGGAAAAGATATTTGCATATTTTGAATCAGACAAAAGCTTGATAACTAGGATCTATAGGGAAATTAATCCACATGAAAAAAGTCAACAATCCCATATACCAATGGGCAAGAGACATGAATAAAACCTTCTCTAAGGAAGACAGACGAATGGCTAACAAACATGAAAAAAATGCTCATCATCCCTAATTATTAGAGAAATGCAAATCAAAACCACATGAGAGGGTGGCTCCTGTGGTTCATTGAGTAGGGCACCAGCCCCATATACTGAGGGTGGCAGGTTCAAACCCAGCCTCAGCCGAACTGCAAAACAGAAAATAGCCAGGCGTGTGGTAGGCGCCCGTAGTCCCAGCTACTCGGGAGACTGAGGCAAGAGAATCGCCTAAGCCCAGGAGTTGGAGTTTGCTGTGAGTTGTGTGACGCCACGGCACCCTACCGAGGGCAATAGAATGAAACTCTGTCTCTTAAAAAAAAAAACACACCCTGAGATACCATCTAACCCCAGAGAGAATGGCCCACATCACAAAATCTCAAAACCACAGATGCTGGCATGGATGTGGAGAGAAGGGAACACTTTTACACTGCGGGTGGGACTGCAAATGAAAACAACCTTTTTGGAAGGAAATATGGAGAACTCTCAAAGAACTCAAGCTAAACATCCCATTTGATCCTGCAATCTCATTTCTGGGCATCTACCCAAAAGGAAAAAAATCCTTTTATCATAAGGACACTTGCACTAGACTGTTTATTGCAGCTCAATTTACAATCGCCAAAATGTGGAAACAGCATAAATGCCCACCAACCCAAGAATGGATTAACAAGCTGTGGTACATGTACAATATGGAATACTATTCAGCCATTAAAAAAATGGAGACTTGCCTCGGCGCCTGTGGCTCAACGGGCTAAGGCGCCAGCCATGTACACCTGAGCTGGCGGGTTCGAATCCAGCCCGGGCCTGCCAAACAACAATGATGGCTGCAACCAAAGAATGGCCGGGCGTTGTGGCGGGTGCCTGTAGTCCCAGCTACTTGGGAGGCAGACACAAGAGACTCGCTTGAACCCAGGAATTGGAGGTTGCTGTGAGCTGTGATGTCACAGCACTCTATCCAGGGTGACAGCTTGAGGCTCTATCTCAAAAAAAAGAAAAAAAAATGGAGACTTTACAGCCTTTGTATTAACCTGGATGGAACTGGAACAAACACATTATTCTTAGTAAAGCTTCACAAGAATGGAGAAGCATGAATCCTATGTACTCAATTTGGATATGAGGATAATTAATGATACAGTGTGGGTGGGGAGAGCAGAGAAGGAAAGGAGGGAGTGGTAGGGAAAGGAAGAGCAGAGAGAAGGAAGGAGTGAGAGGATGGGGTCTTGGTGTGTACCACACCTTTTGTGGGCAAGACACATTGTAAGAGGGTCTTTACCTAACAAATGCAATCAGTGTCTTTCAGAGGGTCTTTACCTAACAAATGCAACCAGTTTCTTGTACCCTCCATGAATCCCCAACAATAAATTAAAAAATAAATAAATAAAACCTTATGGCCCAGCAGACTACCTCAGCCCTAGATTTCCTGTTGGCTGCACAAGGGGAGTTTGTGCAGTATTACATATCACCTGCTGCACCTATATAAATACCTCAGGAGAAGTTCAAAGTTTAGTAAAAAAGGTTACCCAACAAGCTATATGACTATAACAGGTTCATACTAGTGACCCATGATTGACTGGTTCTCAGGGCTATATGCCTGGCTCCCTGTGGTTTCAGATAAGCTTTAGCAAACCTTTTAAAGTTGGGACTCTCTCCTTCTGATAGGGCTCCTTATTTACCCTCTCATCTGCTGCTTCCTTACATATTTTACTAAAGCAATGGATAAGAACACCAGTGTCTTTTTAATGACACTTTTGGGTCCCCAGCCAGGCACTTATGAATATCTACAACTGCAAAGTGGTTTCTTTGCTCTTACCCCAGGTCCAACCCCAACTATACCCCTTGTGAGCAGAAGAAAGCCAGAGCCGTTATCAACCCCTTTCCACCATATTAGCCCACACCTCAGGAATGACATGTAATCAAGTCCAGGGGACTGAAACCACCTATATAAAATAATGTTAAGCCATAGGTAAAAGCAGTAACAAAAGTCTGATTTCTATGAAAGTATGAATATAGCCAGAAGTTTAACTAACCATTATTTCTGATCTTCCTTACTGCTATAACTTTTTACTGCTTAATGGCACATCTCCTCCCTGACAGGTGCAAGACTTGCAACTTCCCCCATTCCTTCTATATATAGACTTGCTATTATAAAGCCTAAGACTGGTCTTTGAGATATTTTTCCGAGTCTGAATTCTGGAGGACCCACTGATGTCAAGCAGACCTGTGGATAGGCATGGAAATGGATCCAACAAGCCTTGAGACCCCCTACCCAGGAAATCTCCCAACTGAAAAGATGATTTCTACTTCCCACCCCTATGAATTCATCCCTAGCCAATTGGCAGACCCAATTCCCCAGCCCTTCATTTCCGAAACTACCTTTCAAATTGTATATAAAACCAGGCTCGGCGCCTGTGGCTCAACGGGCTAAGGCGCCAGCCACGTACACCTGATCTGGCGGGTTTGAATCCAGCCCGGGCCCGCCAAACAACAATGACCACTGCAACCAAAAAAAAAAAAAAAAAAAATGGCCACGCGTTGTGGCGGGCGCCTATAGTCCCAGCTACTTGAGAGGCAGAGGCAAGAGACTCGCTTGAGCCCAGGAATTGGAGATTGCTGTGAGCTGTCACAGCATTCTATCCAGGGTGACAGCTTGAGGATCTGTCTCAAAAAAAAAAGCCCAGCACATTTGGGCAGCGCCTGTGGCTCAGTCCATAAGGCACTGGCCCCATATACCGAGGGTGATGGGTTTAAACCCAGACCCAGCCGAACTGCAACAAAAAAATAGCTGGACGTTGTGGCAGGCACCTATGGTCCCAGCTATTCTCAGGAGGCTGAGGCAAGAGAATCACCTCAGCCCAGGAGTTGGAGGTTGCTCTGAGCTGTGTGACACCACAGCACTCTACTGAGGGCAATAAAGTGAGACTCTGTCTCTACAAAAAAAAAAAAAAACCCCCAGCACATTGAACCCCATAATTACATTAATGTACACAGCTATGATTTAATTAAAAAAAAAAAGCCTCCAAATTTTCAGGGAGATAGATTAGAGAAATTATTTTATTTTTTCTTTTTTTGAGACATAGCCTCAAGTTGTCACCCCTGGATCGAGTGCTATGGCATCACAGCTCACAGCAACCTCCAATTCTTGGGCTCAAGTGAGTCTCTTGCCTCCGCCTCCCAAATAGGTGAGACTACAGGCACCTGCCACAACGCCCGGCCGTTTTTTGGTTGCAGTCGTCATTGTTGTTTGGTGGTCCCAGGTTGGATTCGAACCCGCCAGCTCAGGTGTACGTAGCTGGTGCCTTAGCCCATTGAGCCACAGGCGCCGAGCCTGAGAAATTATTCTTATCACCTCTCCTGGTATCTTGCAAAATAAAACTCTTTCTCCACTACCACACACACACAAAAAAAGTAGTTGGTAATGAAAGATAATTCTTTAGGGCAGCACCTGCAGCTCAGTGGGTAGGGCACTGGCCACATGCACTGAGGCTGGCAGGTTCAAGCCTGTCCCAGGCCAGCTAAACAATAACAACTGCAACAAAAAAATAGCTGGACGTTGTAGCAGGCACCTGTAGTCCTGGCTAATTGGGAGACTGAGGAAAGAGAATCGCTGAAGCCCAAGGGTTGAAGGTTGCTGTGAGCTGTGACACCACAGTACTCTACTGAGGATAACGTAGTAAGACTCTGTCTCAAAAAAATAAATTAATTTTTTTTAAAAAAAGAACTTTGGTGGCTCAGCGCCTGTGGCTCAACAGGCTAAGGCGCCAGCCACATACACCTGAGCTGGTGGGTTTAAATCCAGCCCGGGCCCGCCAAACAACAATGATGACTGCAACCAAAAAATGGTCAGGCATTTTGGCAGGCGCCTGTAGTCCCAGCTACTTGGGAGGCGGAGGCAGGAGTATCGCTTGCGCCCAGGAGCTGGAGGTTGCTGTGAGCTGTGATGCCACAGCCCTCTATCCAGGGTGACAGCTTGAGGCTCTGTCTCAAAAAAAAAAAGAACTTTGGCTCAGCACCTGTGGCTTAAGCAGCTAAGGTGCCAGCCACATACACCTGAGCTGGAGGTTTCGAATCCAGCCCGGGCCCTGCCAAACAACAATGACGGTGCAACCAAAAAATAGCCGGGCATTGTGGCAGATGCCTATAGTCCCAGCTACTTGAGAGGCAGAGGCAGGAGTATCGCTTGCACCCAGGAGCTGGAGGTTGCTGTGAGCTGTGATGATACAGCACTCTACCCAGGGTGACAGCTTGAGACTCTGTCTCAAAAAAAAAAAAAAACAACTTGTGTGCATGTGTGTTTTGTTCTCTTGACAACTTGGTCAAACTGGGTAGTCCCCAGAATTCCCTTCCATATATAGCTCTAGTTAGAGTTGGCCAAAAAAAAAAACTTGTACCAGATTTAGGAGGCAAAAGTGAAGCAGAGCCATTACTTCCTGAAACTCTGCAATCAAATGCAGAGGTAACTGGCAAGTTTCAGCTTGTACTCTCCTCTGCTCTACTTCCAGAACTTTTTCCTGTCTTATGACCCTACTGACTGAGGAACTTAGACTCACCACTAGGCTGCACACCCATAAAAGCAACAGCTTCTCAGACCTCTCTGTGACTTTCAATTCCTTATTCTCAACTCAGCTGGGCTCCACTTGGATTCTCTCTTTCTGTGCTGCAAAATGGAAACTTTCTCCAGGCAGTAAACAGGGATAATCACAAATTTACTACCACATTTATACTGTAAAATATTTCATTACCGGCTCGGCGCTTGTGGCTCAAAGGGCTAGGGCGCCAGCCACGTACACCTGAGCTGGCGGGTTCGAATCCAGCCCCAGGACCCGCCAAACAACAATGACGGCTGCAACCAAAAAATAGCCGGGCATTGTGGCGGGCGCCTGTAGTCCCAGCTACTTGGGAGGCGGAGGCAAGAGACTCGCTGGAGCTCAGGAATTGGAGGTTGCTATGAGCTGTGATGCCATGGCACCCTATCCAGGGTGACAGCTTGAGGCTCTGTCTCAAAAAAAAAAAAAAAAAATTTCATTACCATCATTCTGAAAAGTTCTCTGTGCCTCTTTGCAACCACTTTCCTTAACCCCTGGCCTTTGGCAGCTGTTGATCTACTTTCTATCACAATAGTTTTACCTTTTCTAGAATTTCATATGAATAAAATCATATAGTATGTAGTATGTTGTATCTGACTGCTTTCCCTTAATGCTTTTCCCTTTGAGATTCATCAATATTGTTGGGTATATCAATAGTTGTTTAGTATTCCAGTGTATCAATATACTGAAATTTGTTTTTCCATTTGATAGACATTTGGGTTGCTTCCAGTTTGTGCAAGTACAAATAGCTGCATGCAAGTCTCTAGGGGAAATGTCCTAAAGGAGGAGTTGCTAGGTTGTATGGTGTTTAACCTCCTAAGAAATTACTAGGCTGGGTGTAGCAGCTTTCCCTGTAATCCCATCACTTTGGTAGGCTGAGTCAGGAGGATCACTTGATGCCAAGAGTTCGAGTACAATCTGGGCAACATGTCAAGACCTTTTCTCTACAAAAAATAGAAAAATTGGCTGAGCATGGTGGCATGTGCCTGTAGTCCCAGCTACTTGGGAGGCTTGAGCGCAGGAGTTCAAAGTTGCAGTGAGCCGTGATAATGCCAGCATACTGCACCCTAGAGGAAGACAGTCTCAAAAAAAAAAAAAAAAGATGGAAGTGGGGAAAGGAAGAAGGAAAGGAAAGAGAAAGGGTTACTAAACTGTTTTTCAAAGTAGTCTCACATTTTGTATTGCCAACAGCAGTGTATGAGAGTTCTGGTTGTCTCACATCCTTGCCAATATTTAGAATACTTAGTATTTTCAATCTTTTGAAATATAGGCGTTCTAATACACACATAAGTATATAGTAATAATTTCATTGTAGTTTTACTTGCACTTCCTTGTTGACTAATCATGTTGAGCATCTTTTCATCTGATTAACCATTTGTATCTTCTTTTGTGACTTGCAAATATTTTCTCCAATTCCATCTGGACTTAGTAGTCTTGCTCTATCATCCACGCTGGAGGGCTGGAGTGCAGTGGAGCAATCATAACTCACTGTAGCCATAGCAGCTAGGACTACAAGTATGTGCCATCACACCTGGGTAATTTTTTTTTTTTTTTTTTGAGACAGAGCCTCAAGCTCTCACCCTGGATAGAGTGCTATGGCATCACAGCTCACAGCAACCTCCAATTGCTGGCTCAAGCGAGTCTCCTGCCTCTGCCTCCCAAGTAGCTGGGACTGCAGGCACCCGCCACAATGCCCGGCCATTTTTTGTTGTTGTTG
>CAUYON010030481.1:0-11458 GCA_963573935.1 Arctocebus calabarensis
TAGGCCCTGTGAAGGGAGGTCCAAGTCTACCTTCAGAGTTCTCTCAGTCACACCACATCTACACACTCTCACACACCTCTCAACGGACCTGTTGGCAATCTAATGCCCAAGGAGTTGATCAGGCTCCTTCTTCTACTACCACTATAGTGGAACCCCAAGATCAATCATACTTTGCCTTAGATGTCACCCTGTGTAGGTATCTGTTCCTCCTGGTGTTTGACTCCTTGAAGACCCGCTGATGGGGTCCTTTCTCAGCCCAGCCGAGGCATCCACACAGGGAGGCCAAACTGCCTCCCCAGCGCGCTCAGTGGTTCACGTCGCCCAGGCCGATCAGGGCTCCCTACGTGGGTGTCCAGAGGATTGGCAGTAACTACCAGGTGCATGTTCTCTCCAAGGGTGATCTCGAAAAAAGCACCCTAACACTACGTTTATAAGAGGAAGGGCTTTATTCGCTTGTGCTTGTCCCATTTTTTCCCAGTATAATAACCCACAAATGAAACAAACAGACAAAAGAACACTGATAAACAAACACGCGGCCGCACTGAGTTTGGAAAAGAAAGTCAAAATGAGAACCTGGCACCTGAGCGCTAGACGGTGGGCGTGACCCACCGAAATCCTCAATGAGAAGACAAAAATCCCCCTCACGGGGATTCAAATCTGGGGCTTCCACATCCCAGTCTGGGGCTTCCACGTCCCAGTTACTTATTGGGGGGCATCCCCCCTTAGTATCGGGGATCGGGGTTTCCACATCCCTCTTCCCCCAGTGGCCAAAATCAGAACAACAAGCAGGACAGAGACAAGAGAACAAAGAAACAAAGGCCGGCACTCACCCACGGAGCGTGGATTTGAAGTCTTCCCAGGGGAGAAATCCCAGCAGACAAGCCCCCAAATGTTGTGCCCGAATTTCAGGGTCTCCCCCAGAAGAAACTCACACCAGGTGCACGGATGCAAAAACAAAGGGTGGAATTTATTACAAGTTTAAACTCAGACCACTCAGCCCTGCCTAAATGACTGGTCAGTCTGAATGGCCCCTAGGGGAGGGGATGAGGAGGTTGGGAGGGGGGAATGCGATAAGGGGGTGGAACAAGGATGAGTCCAGGTGTCTCTTCACTTGCTGATTGGATGCCTCAGCAGTGCCAGGAATGGGTGGGTGGTCGCTAAGCAGGAAGAGGCCAGTACTGATTGACCGGTGGGGGTGGTCAGGGGAACTGGTGCCAGGAGGCTAAGGTTACAGAACTAACAATTACATGGCGAATTACACAGCAACTTGTAAAATGGAGTCCGTTAACAAAACGGAGTCACACGGGCCCTTTCACATCCTGGAATGACTAAGCATTTGAAGGCAAGAATTAATCAACTACACATATGACTTCCAACTGCAACATCATTTGAGGATTCATTTATCACAATGTCACCTAAGTCTCAACTGATGTATATAGAAAACTTTCCTGAAGCAATTGGGAATAGCTAGTAACACATGTTAGTTTCTGAACCAACTTGGCATAGACTAGTAAATAAATGATGTCTCAAAAGGTTTTAATAGCAGTCTTAAAACAATAGCAACAAAGAAAACTCTATTTACTCAAGCCATTTAATTTCATTTGATTCAACACATTTTTAGTGTCTATTAAGGGAATTGAACATTAAATGTCCTAAAGCCTTGATAGCATCATTTGCCAACACAGTAGGAATTGGATTGTGGAAGAGAATTATATGGCAGGCAGGACAGTGACTTGTTTTTCCCAGATACATTCTACTTAACTGACAGAAGCAAGTCTATTAAAATAAACTTTAAACCAGATAAAGCCTTTATTGCCATCTAAAGACATTGTTTGTATATTATTTCTCTATGGAAAGTGGCCTGTTACAACCTAAGGCTTCCTCAGTTATGTGTATCAGGCCTGGCTTCAACAACATGAATAGGTGTTCAAATGTGGCTTTGTGCTTTCTTTTTTGGTGTTGAGTTCCCTTCCTCCCAGACTCTTCCAATAATTAGGATGCTACTTTCTAAGAGGCCTTTCTAGAAAAACCAACTTTGAGGTAAGGTCACAATAAATTAGTCATAACCCTTAGTTGAGTTTAAGATGACTTGCTAGGTTTACTATTGACTTTCACATTTTAGATTCTATCCTTAAAAACAAAGGAAAAAAATGTACTTTTGAAGAGGACTCAGACAAGTGAAAAGTGTGATTTGAAAAAATTCTATAATGGGATCTCTTTGCATTAAGAGCCTGTAGATATTTGTCCAAACAATTCAGAAAAATAAAAATCACATTTATTTAAGAAACGTCTAAGCAGAGCTCATTATTTAATAATAAAATATTAGAAACTTCAAGTGTAAACATTGTTAATATAACGGAAAATAAATTTAAATATATATTCAATCAATATTATATCTTCACATATTTTATTGAAAAATTTTACACACAGAGAATATTCTCAGCTAAAACATGTTATTCATGTAAAAGTCCAGTATACTACACATTTCTCTTGACCACAAATTATTTTCACACAAGAGCCATTCCTTTTAAAAAGCACTTTAGAATATTTCACATATTTTTCTAAAGCAAGGAAAATTATTCTTTCAATAAATGTATTTTGAAGAGACAGAAACCAGATGTAGGCATTATTTCTTAAGCAATATATTTCCAGATTCTTTAAAAAAGTTATGCATTCTTATATGGTAAGTTGGTTATTTGCACTGAAGACTCCCAAAATATTATGAAGTACTTAATAATTTTTAGACTCAAAATAATTTAACTTTCTTGGTAAATTATCATTTTGTCTTCAGAAAAAACTCTTATATAGTGAACTTCAACATAATTTCACTATGATTTTTGTGTAGGAAAAATAAAAGGTAAAATAAGAGAATCTAAAATTTAGCAGCACTATTATTCTCTTAGTTTGGTATTAAAAAAATAAAATGCAAAATAAATCTTGAGTATTACTGAAGGCTCATATGGTAGCTTTGATCACGTAAGGATTTTTTTTTTCTGTCTTTGTGGTGATTATAAATCTAGTGATCCTTTAAATGCATGTACAGTTGAGCCAGTCAGTTCTTTTCAGATAGCTGGAAAATACCATTACTCATTGATCAAAGGTATTTCCCTCTCAGCAAATCTTCATTTCATGTCAGCTGCTCAACTGATTTCATCAATTACTTTTCAGTAGAAGAAAAATGTGCATTTCTTATGTATTAGTCATCCAGTTAAGAAAGAATTGTTTTCACTCTGGGAGGCTGAGGGGGGTGGATACCCTGAGCTCAGAGTTCGAGATCAGGTTGAGCCAGAGGGAAACCTGGTCTCTAAAAATAGCTGTTGTGGTGGCACCTGTTTATCCCAGCAACTGGGGAAGCTGAGGTGAGAGAATTGCTTGAGTCCAAGAGTTTGAGATTGCTGTGAGCTATGACGTCGGCATACTCTACAGAGGGTGACAACGTGAGACAAAAAAGAAAAAAAAAGAATTGGGTGGTGCCTGTGACTCAAAGGAGTAGTGGGTCTGCCCCATATATCAGAGGGGATGGGTTCAAACCCAGCCCCAGCCAAAAACTGCAAAGGAAAGAAAAAAAGGATTGCTTTTAATGTCATTTTTTAAAGCTTCATTCTTTTAAATTAGAGATATATGATTTAGTTGTTGAAGGTATATTGTTGGCCCATGATGCCATGTCTCTGGCCCCAATTCAGGGCCTCATTGGAGCTGGGACGCTAGGTCTCTGGTCCCAGCCCACTCAACTGTCTGTTCAGGCCAATGGACCAGCTTACTCCGGGTAGGTCTCGTTCAAATCTCAGGTGCCAAAGCACCTTAGAAGTCAATATAAGTAGGAGAAAGCATCTCAGCTCTAATCTCTCAGCAGCAGTCTTAGTAGGGGAGCGCTGACCAGGCATCCTCCCAGCAAGAAACAGAGCCCAGCTAAACGCCTAAGCCATCGGCGTGGAGACTGCTAACCAATGATATACATTCTCTGATGCTCTCCTGCTTTTTCTCTCCGGCTCTTTAACGAGAGACCAATGATTTTAAATGATGTTAAATCCCTTCCCCAATCCCTTATGGCCAAAGTATCTCTCACAGGTGCCTCCAACAATATATTGCCTTTTCAATGCACCAGAAATAATAATCTCTATTTATAAATACTTTATCAAGATTTCAAAATAATTTTCACAATAGATCTTAAGAAAGTATTCATTACAACATTATCTGTATTTTCCATAAGGATTTTTAAAAATTATTCATTCTGGGCACAATAGAGGACTTAGAAAATTATTCATGTGATTAAAAATATTCACAGCATTTTTATTCAGATAATTGATACCAAAGTACTATTTTGACTTGAATGATCTAGAGAATTTTTTTCTTATCTAGTTATAATTGAATTACATGGACCAATTCAAGAGATCCTGTAGGAATGAGTCAGGTATAAATATTTCAGCCTTCTCCTTCCACCTTCTGGTCTCCCACTGGTACTCTCCATTGGCCAAACAAACAAGAAGGCAGAAGAAAAGGAAGCCATTCAGGTTCTCTTCCTGGGCTGCAGAACAGAATGTGTGAGGCTGCAGAGTGATCTAGAATATTGTGAATGTTTAGTGCTTGCTTTATTGCTGCAAAATAAAAGACCATGAATTTAGTGGTTTTGAAGAACAGATTTATTAACTCTCAGTATTTAATTCAGAAGTCTGAGCAGGCTTGAAGTGGATTTTGCTTGCCCAAAGACTCAAATGGCTAAAACAAAGATACTGGCAAAGCTGGATGAGGGCTGGGGAAGAATCACCTTCTAAGCTTATTCAGCTTGTTGCAGGAATTTATTTCTGGTTTTTTAAGATGAAGGTCCTTATTTCCTCAACTTGTGGCTCCCTTCAAGAGTGGTGGTTCAGTTAATTCTCATGATTCAAATTTCCCTGACTTTTCAATTTTTTTCTGTCATTGTAGTAAATTTTGAAATGAGGTGCTATTAGTCACACAACTTTGTTCTTACATTTCAAGATTCTTTTGGCTATTCTGTATTTCTTGGAATTTTATGTGAATTTTAGGATGGGATTTTCCATTTCTGCAAAAGAAAAACAGTTGGAATTCTGATAAGGATTGTTTTGAGTCCATATATAGCTTTGGGCAAAGTTGTCACTAAACAAAATTAAGTATTACAATTTATAAATATGGGATGGCTTTCATTTTATTCAGGTCCTTTTTAATTTCTTTTAACAATATTTTTCCTATTCAGTGTACACGTATTATGCTTTGTAAATTATTTCTAAATATTTTAACTTAGGAACCTATTGCAAATGAAATTTTGTTAATTTTCTTCATGATTATTCATCGCTAATGCATATAAATACAATTAATTTTGAGTGTTGTTATTACATCCTGCAATTTGATGAATTTATTAACTCCAACATCTTATTTTCATAGTCTTTAGGGTTTTCCTGATATAAAATCAGCTGTGATAAGAGATAGTTTTACTTATTTATTATTTATTTTAATACCTTTCATTTATTTTTCTTGCCTAATTGCCCTAGCTAAAATTTCTAGTACAATATTGAATAGAAGTGACAAAAGTGGATATACTTAATCTTATTCCTGATTTTTCAGGGAAAAAAACCTTTTAGCCTTTCATCATGGTATATGGAGTAAGATGTCGTTTTTTCATATATGCCCTTCTGCTGAGGAAGCTTCTTTCCTTTTGATAAGGTGTTTTTGTTTCTGTTTTTGTTTTAAATCTTAAAAGCATGCTTGATTTTCTCAAGTGCTTTTAATTTTTTTTTTTTTAATGTCAAACCACTCTTGTACTCCTAGTATAAATCCAACTTGGTCATAGTGAATAATCCTGTATTATTTTATTGGAGTTGGTTTGCTAGTACAGCATTTTGTCAAGTATTTTTGCACCTATATTCTTAAGGAATAATGGCATGGTTTTTTTTTTTTATTTGTTTTTTGGTAATGTCTTTGCTTAACTTTAGTGTCAGTAGTATTAGCCTCCCAGAATGAATTAAGAAGTATTTTTTTCTCTTTTTCTATATTTTGGAATAGTTTGCAAAACATTCCTATAATTAATCTTTAAACATTGTTAGGATTTACCAGTAAAGCTACCCGGTCCTGCATTTTTCTTTTTTTGGTAGATTTTTGATTACTGATTGAAACTCATTTTTTGCTATAGTTTTCCTGTGATATTTTTTGTTTGTTTGTTTCTTCTTCAGTCACTAAAAATGATTTGTGTTTCTAGTATTTTGTCCAGTCCATCTAGCTTGTATAATTTGTTGGCATACAATTATTCAGTTGCCTGCTCTGGTGCTGCTGATCTCTCTGGGGAATTTCTCATTTCAGTTATAGCCACCCTGCAGTATCCACTGAGGATGGGTTTAGGAACCCCACAGCATTTCTGCACCGTGGGTTCTGAAATTGAGGACACAGAGAGGAATGGCTGCATCAGTCCTTCAGAGGGCCCTAGATATCTTGTCATAAACACAATAATTAGTGAATAAGGTGGTGCTGTGCTCCCCAGGTTTAGGCACTTGGTTCTCACACTAGAAACAAGGGATACTTTTTCAAGATTGCCTCCTACTTCAGGAGGCAATAGGGAATGCACAGACAAAAATGTCATAAAGATTTTCTTGCATTTTTCAATTGGACATTGTTTGATTCATTGGTCATTTGGTGAATGTAATGTATGATTTTTATCTAGAGTTTTGAGAAAGTTGTTTCAGTTTCTAAAATTTTGATGTTTGTCTGGATTGAAAATGAGAGCTTGAAAAAAAAAAGAAAATGAGAGCTTGGTGCTGCTTAAACTGCCATCTTACTAATGTTCATTATTATTATTATTTTCATCAGGGTATCACTGATTAGAATCTCCATGGGACTTCCTGTCCATTGACCCCTCTCTTTTGTTCCGCTCCAATAGCTCACTATTGTCTTTACTTCCCTCATTACCCAGATTAGGTTCCATTTTGCATCACCTTACTCCAATATCCTAAATTCTCTTGCTTTATTCTCATTTAATTAAATACATTGTACTTTTATCCTTGCTGCTCTGACAAAGGCCTAACTATGGATAAAGCCAGGTAATTACTTTATCCTTTCCAAATATGGATCCTGGCTCTAGCACAGTACTACCTATCCGTATGGAATTGCTATTAATTCCTGGTCACTACGCTAAGCTGACTCACCACTGCCATTCTATCTTCCCGTGTTTCTCTAGTCAGCTTGTATTCTCATTCTTTACATGTTCCTTAATATGTTCATATCTTTGTCTTCTTCTCATCAGGTTATTTCTTCTGAGTAATTGTTGCCACCAGACAGCAAGTCATTAACTTTTGGATATGAAATACACAAACCAAACTACATCTGTACCCATTGTGTACTTTTCCCTGTTAATGAAATCACAGAGGTTTACTTTTACCTTGAGCTCAATTTTCTACATCCGTGTTCCTTCTTACAACATTCTCTTAGTGATTCTGATTCTGTGGTATTATAAATTATGCATTTGGTGTGTTAAAGCTATCTTATACGAGCTTCCAATAACTACTTGGTAGATGCACATATCAAATTGGTTTGTGATAATTGGCTATGGTGGGGATATTTACCCAGTATAAATCATGAAATGCTTCAAATATAGGCTCTTATTTGAAACTTTCATGTAGCTAAATGTTAAACCTTTGCCAACATACTACTGCTTATTTTCTACTAGTCCATTAAGTTTTATTCTAATGAACATTTTAAAATGTGTCTCTTCCTACTTAAAAAATGGAAATAAATATACTAGCAAAAGCTCATATTTCTTTCAATTGAGTTATATCCCCCTACTTGAAATCAAAAATCAAAAATTAACTTATAACACAGTATATAATACAGTGAGGGTAATAAATATGTTTGATCAACATTATTTGGGCCAGTAAATTATATATTTTCATTTAATAATTAAAATATAAATTCATTTGGCAGTAGGGATAAAAGTCTTATGAATGTCATTATTCTTTTATTAATGATAATTGGATAAACAGTAAAAAAAATCCATATGTAACCATCATTCCACTCATATCATTTTTAATATGAAACATTGGAAGTAGAATAAAAGTCAAACTAAAGGGAAAATTTTAAATGAATAATGCTGTAATCATGTAATATCTGAGTAAATAGTCAATGAGAATGAATTGGTAATAACTTCAAGTTCTAAGAAAAAAGATAGGAAGTTTGTTAAAGCCCCAAAGAGGTAAGAAAATAAATTTTAAGGGGGATAAAAAATCACATAATTGCTCTAACAACAAAGGGATATTATTATATTCAATTAATATAGATTTATTAAGCTGCCTGATGGATTCAGTGGGGTGAAAGTAATAAAAGTTACCATGTTACAAAGGGAATTAAACAAACTAATATTTTTATTGAATTAATTTTTTACCTTCCTCTCAACGCTCTGTTAACTTGGCTAAAGAACATCATGAAATTATAAAATATTCTATAGCAAAGTTCATAATAATATCAATAATTTATGCTAAACAGCCTTAAAAGATTAAGAAAAAATCTAATTATTTTTCTCATTGGGACATGATATAGAAGTGAGCATCTACTTGTTAATTCAATTTATGTAGGCACTGGGTTTGTAATTACTTTTAAATAACTATGTTATTTGTTTTCATTAACTAAAATTGTTCAATAAATATAATATTAGCATATTCTCTAAGAAACCTCTAAATACACAGATAAATACAAGGGTGAACTTGATGGAAACATTGCAAATATTTCTGTTCTTAAATAATCACAAAGTATTTGGTATTTTCAAATTACTCTTGTTCCAGATGACATTCTAATTAATTTATTTTACTACATGGGAAAGGATAATGCATTGAAAGACTAATGAAGTCATTAGTTATTTCCTTTGAACTTTTAAATAGTATCATTGAAATTACTTAAAAACTTGTTTCAAATGTGATTCAAGTTGCTACTGATGTTTCTAAAAGAATAATGAAATGAATATATACCTATTCATTTTTTTTCCAAAATAGAAAGACAAATAGACCATTCTGTTTCACACAGATTCATGACTTAGTAAATGAGTATCAGTGTTAGAGAAAATCTTTTGCTACTAATGAGAAGATATTCTCTATATGTATATCTCAATATCTTAGACTCTGTCTGTATATAAAACTAGCTTCTAAACAATAATGTCCTGGATATACTCTGTATCTGTTGTATATTTCTAGTGCCTTGGAACTTAACCCAGAATGCATATTGAGGCAGAGACCACCCAATGCTCATCAATTGTTCTCCCTCAGTAACAAAACAATAACCTTTGTAAATATAGCAATGTATGCAGTTAAAAATCATCATATCCCAGGTTCCCTTGTAGGTGTGTATAATAATGTAATCAAATTCTACCAATAACTATAAGCAGAAGTTGTTGGATAGGACTTTAGAAAAGCTAGACTGGTGGACCCAGAAATATTGACAGAGTCTAGGTCTCTAAAGAAAGTAGGGTTTCCCTGTGGATTTCGATTGTTGGGTGCCTGGCTATCGTTTTAAAGACATTTTTTGGGTCATCTCTGTAGTTTGTACTTGAATGAAATTTCTAATAATCAGATCACACTATATATTCTCCAGTTTCTCACTATTCTAATATTTAAAGGCTGTGTCATTTATGCATTACAAATCTATAATTTAGTTGTCTCTAAATAATAAGATACAGCTGGACAAAATGTGAAAATGTCTCTCACTTTAACAGTACAGAGAAAAAAATATCAGTACAGTTCTATCCATCTGGTAGTAAGACCTTTTGTTCTCTTCATCTACCAGCTTTTGAAGACGTGTTCTCATCTCGAATACCTCCAACTAAAAGGTGCTGTCATCTTAAGTGACTCTTCCACCCTGTCACACTCTTTTATTTGACCCCTCACCTAAACTGGGGTCATCGTTACACTTATTTCCCCCAATTAGTCCAAGCAGTTAGCAAAAAGCCACAACTACAAGTGAGGGTTTTTTCCTAAAATTTATGTATGTTTACTTGGTACTAAGAGAAAATGACCATTCTTTGCTTTATTTATTTATTTCTTCAAAATATTAAGGGAGGACAAATGTTTTTGTTACATGGATACGGTGTCTGCTACTTAAGTTGGGGCTTTTAGTGTGCTTATCACTATAATAATGTTCATTGTACCCATAGTTGGTACCCCTCATCCCCTTTTCCACTCTTCCTTCTTGATGAGTACTGAAGTTTGGAAAACATGGGTTAAGAGTAAATAGTAGTGGGAAAAGTAAGGCGGGGAACTTACGGGTGATGGTTGTAAAGGCCCTGATCATAAAAAGCAATAATCACCAGTATCATAGACACAAGTACAGTCAGCAACTGACATCACTAACAATTTTAGTTGGAGAGTGCTGGAAGATGGCGGCAGAGACGGTCCTGTAGCCCATCTCTCCCCGGTCAGCATGTGAGAGGGTGGCAGCTCTGGATCTTTCCCCGTGTGAACTATTGGAGTGGACAGGCAGCTGGTGAGACACAGAGATTGGGAGGATTGGCATGTTTGAAATATAGTTCTTAACCGTGGAAACTGTTGCAAACCGTTCCCCCCTGCCTGGCAGAGGGGCAGCCGGCCCATCCCACAAGGAAGACAGCAGGTCCCAACCCACAAGCCCTAATAGGAGAAAATTCCACTGAAGCGTGGAACTCAGAGTTTGACGATCAGAAAGGGGGGCTGCTAGGAACCACGGAGACCGGGGCAGCCCTGGTGTGAGCCGAGGAGTCTGGACTCTACCGAACTGACACATTGGAATACCCAAAATGGCGAGCACCTTTTCCCCAGATCAATGAGAGAGAGAGAGATTGGGTGACCAGCCAGCTTTACACTAGGCAGGGACCCTGGTGAAGCCTGAGAGGTGTGGAAAAGACACTTTGAGCTGTGGAAGTTGGCAAAGAGGGCCCCTGGGCACTTCAGCTTGAGAATTACTGAAGTTCAAGGTCCCACCAACAGCCCCGCGAAGCCCCCTCCCCTCCAGCCATCACAGCCTTTGCTAGCTGTGGCCATAGCAACAACTGTGGCTGCTGCTGAGATCGCGGTGCAGCTGCTGACGCTGCTGCTACCATGAGTCACGGTGCCATACCACCCCGTGAATTGTGACACCACCGCCGCTGCCACTGCCATGGCCCCCGACATCCGCAGCGACCGCGAACCCCCCCCCCGGAGTCACCACAAGCCCCGCTCCGTGCTCCCCTCTCACAGCAGATCATTGCTGCTAGACTGCAATTCTATATACATATAAGAATAATAATATTTTTGAGATTGTTTTCTTTTTTTCTTTTTTTTGAATATCCTTTTCTTGGAGGTGCTATCGATAAATGATTCTTTACTTCATTTTCTTTTCTTAGGCTATTTTTATTACCTCCTATTCTCAACTGAACATTTCTTCTTCCTCTCCCATGTTAATTTCTTTGTTCTCTCTCCCCCTCCTCTCCCTCCCTTCTTATAGCTTCTAAGAGTGC
>CAUYON010030483.1:0-32747 GCA_963573935.1 Arctocebus calabarensis
TTGTTCTTTATACAGGACACATTACATATCAAAGAACACCTAGTCTGCGTGTGCCCCAAATTTCAGTTCTTTCTTCCAAAATAAAACATTAAATTTGGAGATTCATCTCTATTTTTTTTTTTTTTAGATAGTGTCTCACTCTGTAATCCTAGCTAGACTACAGTGGCATCATTATAACTCACAGCAACCTCAAACTCCTAGGTTCAAGTGATCTTCCTTGAAGATCAGCCTCCCCATTAGCTGATACCACAGGTGCCTACCACAACACCCAGGTAATTTTTCTAGTTTTTGTAGAGATGGGATTTCACTCTTTAGTTCAAGCAATTCACCCAGGTGAGCCTCCCAGGTGCTGGGACTACAGGTGTGAGCCTGGCCTCATGTCTACATTTTTGTTTGACTTTGACAACTGTTTTATGTGACCCTGTAGGATTTCATCAGAAAGTATGTTTTCAAATCTTTTTACTTTTTAGTCCTGTTTTATTTTTAATTTTTTTGCAATTTTTGGCTAGGGCCAGGATTGAACCCGCCACCTTTGGTATATGGGGCCGGCGCCCTATTCCTTGAGCCACAGATGCCGCCCTTTAGTTCTGTTTTAAATGAGGTGTGAATTTCAAGAATGATGAGTACAAGTCATAGGCCTTAGAGAAGGGAATGAACCCCAGTCTGAGACATCAGGTATGTGCTTTATAGATCCCCAAATCTGGCCGGTGCCTCATGGTACAGAGGGCAGGACCCTCTAAGAGGAGTCTGGAAAACTCATACAATGCTGACAGCAGGGCTCCTACAGGCACACAAGTTCCCCCAAATAGCCCTTGAGGCGATTGTTTCGGGAACCCATGTGCTCTCCCTCCTCCATAAGGTCTGAGGAGGCCTTGAGCTCCATAGCCTCCCACCCCACCAGATTCCAGAACCTGGGAAGCAGCAGCGGCTTTTGGTGCTGTACACCCCTTGTCGGAGAGTGACTGCTTTTGCTTCTCTTCAATCTTCTAACTCTCATACAATTTCTTTTCTCTTCAGGGGACAGCCCTGAAGGAAACCCCAAGGGAAGAGAATTCTGGGCAAGGCAATCTCAGCTAAGGTGACACAGGAGAGCCAGCACAGACACCAGCCCAGATGATCACACTCCCCAGTCTCTCTGCACACTGGCCATCACACAGCAGGCTGAGGGGCTGACAGGCTTGGGTAGGTGAGCCAGTGTCAGTGCCTGCCCAGCCCCACCAGGGGCCTGAGTTCCAACAATCCTGCACCTCTGACCTCCCAGACAACTACCTAATGTGACAGTTTAAAGTATAGACAGTGATGATAGTAACCACCTTGACAAGGTCTGTTATTGTGCTGGATTATTCTATATAAATAATTGTTTTAGTAATATTTACATACATTAACAGGAACAATTCAGGGACTCCACAACTGAAGCATTCTCATCCAAAGACTAAAATAATGACTCAAAGAAAGGAGTAAGTCAGTCAAAATTACACATTCCTGAAAATGCTTTATTTAAAGCTAATTTGTAACCAAAGAACAAACCATAAGGGGAACACTGATGAGTTCTACATAAAAGAAAGTCTTTGAATAAGCATAGTCTTTACATAATCATTTAGAGCCACCTGCAAGATACACTGAGCAAAAATTACAAGACGCTGAACAGTGTGTGGTTGGTTCGCTATTGTCTATGATAATAGAGGGGAGGAATATGTGTGTATTGGATATTTGCATTCCATGATACCCTTATGTACATGTATGTGTATCACACATGGGTGCTTATCTCACCCTCTGCCACCCCTGGAAAGACACAGCCGACACTGGCATCACTGTGCCTCTGTGAAGGGAGGTGGGGGCTGTGAGGCTGGGTGGCAGAAACATTTCCTGCAAAAGACTTTATACTGCTCAGCTTTGAACGATGTGCAATACTGAAAGATAAATTAAAAACTAAAAACCAAATTAAAAAAATAGCAACAAACTATTAAAAAACATATGTAAGTTCATCACAAGCCACGGCACATTGGGAGATGCCCATGTGGTAATGACAGCTTATACTGTCACCTAATTTAAAAATAAAAATTAGAAGGAACATGATTGGAAATTTTTACAAATGTTTAGATTACATTGTGTGTGTTTCTTAGCTAAAGTTCGAGTTGTAGTTGAGCCCCTCACCCAGCAAGTGTGCTGTACACCCTTACATTATGCACATTAGGTGAGAGCTTATCAATCCCCTTCCCCCCACCCTCTCCCTTTCCCTCCTCCCCCTCCCCCCACTTGAATTTAATTGTGTTTCTTTCATGTGGGTATGTAGTTGTTTATCTATGGTTTCATACTAGTATTGAGTACATCAGATACTTGCTTTTCCATGCTTGTGATACTTTACTAAGAATGTTCTTCAACTCCATCCAGTTTAATACAAGAGATGTAAAGTCGTCATCTTTTTATGGATAAATAGTATTTCATGGTATACATATGCCACAGCTTATTAATCCATTCATGGATTGATGGGCTCTTGGGTTGACTCCATGACTGGGAAGCCTTCAGAATGGGAGAAGATACTTGCATGCTATAAATCTGACACAGGACTGAGAACTAGAATCTACATAGAACTCAAATTAGTCAACAAGTATAAGCAATCTCATTCATAAGTGGGCAAGAGACTTGAACAGAACCTTCTCTGAAGAAGACAGACGAATGGAAATTTTTTTTAAACAACAACAAAAAAATCTTGTAAGTTCCTCTCAACCTCAATTTCTAACCTGAAATACAAATTTCAGAAAGAAACAAACAAAGCATAGCCAGGGCTGCAGGGCTTCTTTACATGAAGCCCTGTGGAGGCCGCAGGCATAATGGTCATCCAGGCTGAGGCTCCTGGGTTAGGCGAGCTGGTCCTCGAGCCCTTGGCCAAACTTAGCTGCAAAAAGCGAGGTGATGAGGTCACTGCCAGTGCTCAGAGCCAGGTCGTATGCTGTCTGGCCTCCAGCATTCTTCTTCTGGGTGCTGGCATTGCATCTGTGAAGGAAGTGTGGAAATGGAGGGGTGCACTGAAGACTTGGCACGTGACCCCGTGGGCCTGCTCTCTTCTGTCACAGAGGCCAATCTGGGCACCTACAGAGCCCACCTTCATCAGAGTGTCCCCAAGAGGCCACCAGGACTTCTGCTTTTAGGGGTTCCTCTACTCTGAGACCTTTAAAAGGGGCTCTACAATTTGAAAATGTTTAATGGCCAATGCCGGACACTGGCTCCCATCCCATTGCATCAATGGGGGCAAAATTTTCATTGAGCTTTGAAAGCCCTTAGTGCCCTGGGAGTCAGGGTGAGATGGTGGCCCCTAGTCACAAGACAGTGTAGAGACTGTTGTGGCCCTCAGAAGTGTCTACCAATAGCCAGGGAACATACCCCAGTAAAGTGGCGATGCTCTCCCTTCCTGCCAGGCCAAGAAGAGTTGCTTCATGAAGTGCTGTATTTTTGAGCCTATTTAAAGAAAAGACAAATTCCTGGATAAATCCTTAGCATCCTCAGGAAATTGGAGAGGGTGCATGTGACCCAAGGCGTCAAGATTCCTTTTATTGACTGACCTATTTAACTAACCTGAGAAAATCTCCAGTCTCCCCTCCCTGCCCTTCCCTTGGAGAAATACTGTGATGGAAGGTGAGCTTTGATACTAGACAGAAAGTGAAAAGTCTACATGCACGTACGTTTTTCAGTGTAGGGGGCCATAAGTATCTGGTTTGTAATTGTTTAAATAAATCCTAATAAATGCTATTTTAGTTCATTTCCTGCAATAGTTTATAGGAGATATTGCACAGTCTCAGCTTTGGCTTGGACCTCTTGGGCACTGCCTATGTGATAAAAAATTCTAGGGCTATGGCTCTTGTTTTTGCTCAGGGAAAAGGAGCTTGGCTCCTGTGAATTTGGCTTGCATGAAGTGAAAATAAACAGCAGTCACAGAAAGCAGAGGGCAGGCCCAAGATGTCAGGCAGGCATCTCCACTGGCTCTCGGTCACTCTGTCCAGCACGTGTTAGTGCCAGCCTGGTGCCTGTTTGACACCAGCTCGCATGTGACACAGTACTTCCCCCTCTCTCAGGGAGCTCAGACCACTTAGCTGTCAGTGTGGGTGGAGGGGTTCACAGCACACTGGAAGCACTGAGAAAGCCTCCCAGTCACACCGGTGGCAGCCGCCTCCTCTTCTTTATCACTGAATCTCTAAGAAGCAGACTGAGGAGGGGACGCTCCCTCCCTCCGTAGTGCACACTGCCTGTCTGTCTATCACTTCACCCCTGAGCTCCTTGGGTCTTCATACGGGCATTTACCACTGGAACTTGCATACACGCATAGTGTCCCCACATCTCCTAAGGACACCCACGATCTCTTTCCTCCACAGTCCTCCCCCGTCTGAGAGCAGAGTGCTCAGTCTGTTAAATGAGTGGGATTTGCTGGCGGCTGGATTTTCCAAGCTGGCTATGTTCTGTGTGGCCACAGTTCAGGTTGAGAACACATCAAATTGCAAGTCTGCCAACTCCAATTTTGTACACTGCTCCTCAAACAACCTAACTTCTATATGGCAAGGTCACTAGATGGGAAGCACCTTCTTAACAGGACTGCGTGTTTCAGAGTAGCTGTGAGAGTAGATGCAGAGTACATGTTCCCCACAGCCTAGGGAATGGGCTTTGTATTTTATTTTTGTGAGACAGAGTCTCACTTTGTCGCCCTTTGTAGAATACTGTGGTATCATAGCTCACAGCATCTTCAAACTCTTAGGCTCAAGCGATTCTTTTGCCTCAGTCTCCCTAGTAGCTGGGACTACAGGTGCCCACCACGATGCCCAGTTATTTTTTGTCTGTTTGTTTATTTGTTTAGCAGGCCCAGGCCAGGTTCAAACCCACTAACCCTGGTGTACGTGGCTGGCGCCCTAACCACACAGCTACCGGATGCCAAGCCTGAATTTGTATTTCAAAGAAACTTTGATATTAATACATAAACAAGTCAAACTACGTATTCAAATCTAAGTATCATGGTGCATTAAGGCACAGTCTCTCATTGAAAATCTTGAATTACCAATAGAACAAATCTCTACCACTGAACGTCTAAGTGGACTGAGGATGGCATCTTCCTCACCGGCTATCGGGCAGAGGACAGCAACTGCCCAGTGAAACAGCACTTCTCTGTGTCTCTCTCTGAGTGAGGCCTGAGATCTGTGTCTGAAGTCCGCTGGCAAGAGGCACCAGCTTCAGTGAGTGATGGGGGCCTCCCCTTAGCCAGTCTAACGTGTTGAGCATTGAGTTCTCTCTGGCAGCGAGGATACACACATGGGACCAGGAAACACTGGGAAGGGGCTGACTACTGGCTGCTGAGCTACGCCGCAGACATTATCCTGTGTAGAGACCACTTGGGCTCCACTAGTCAAACACGCTTGGAGGGGAGAGAGCATTTCAATCCCTGGTAGCTTATACCTAAGAGCAGAAGAATGAATGAAACCATTCCTGGATTTGCAGAGGTGGGGCAGAGGCCAGGCTGATCCAGGACTAAGCTCTTCAAGCTAACAGATAGGAAGCAAACGTAGCACAGTCTGGCTCTCAGTGGGAAAAGCTACTTCCATCTACTGGCAATCATGGAAAAGAAAGGAGAGATCCCTGTGCTCTGTTTTGGGGGAAGGCCACTAGTCTGGCTTCCCTGACACACGTGAGCTACATACTGCTCACAGTAACCACGATAACGCAGTGGGAATGACAGGGCTAACATGCCACTCAGACAGACATAACTGCGGTGTCAGACTTCACAGACACACGATGAGCTCACATGTGGGTAACTGTCAATCCGTAGAATGGTGATGAAGCAAACACCACACAAAGTGAAGAATATCAATATAACACAGGATCTGTTCAGTCCTCAGAGGAGTTCCATCCTCTTGGCTGGACTTCTTATAAAGCCAGGATTCTGTATACTGAACATGTCAATTCAAAATAGGCTCAAATGATTTTTTTATCAACCACAAAACATTACACTTAAATGCTATAAGAAAAGCTTTTCTCATTCTACAAATTTAAAATATACCTTAACACAAGACAAGGGACCGTCATTTTTGTTAATAATGATGAAAATATAACAGTGTGTGATAAATGAAGATGCTGACACGGTGAAAAAGTACATTCCAGCCAACAAAGCTGTACACCAACATGCCAAACACTCTGCTATAAAATAAAACTAAAAAAGGGATTGTGTCTGTTGATGGAGTGTTTCTATTGGGCAGAATCTGGTAACAAATGCAGATAGAAGAATCAACAAAGCTGTATTTGGAGAGCAACAGTAGAGGATGATGGGAGCAGAGCAACTGCAAGCTCGGAGTGTGCAGGGGCTGGACGTGCACAACAGGACGTTTCCCAGACCTGGGCCGTCACCCAGTCTTAGCAAGAATTTTAGGAGGCAGCAGCGGTAAGATACCTGTGATATCCTGGAAGACTTATTTAAACAACGTAGTCAGCAGGATAGAAGTGTTAACGTGAATGATCCATACTCAAGGAACTTTCCACCCTGGTTTTCAAAGTAATTTGCAAGAGAACACTAGAATCTTAAGGCTGGGAGAGAAGGTCAGGGACAGTACCACTGGACTAAGACGGGGACAGTAAGTAGCGTGACTTGGTACCTCTCTGTCCTATTTCATAGGTGGGAAAAATGGCACCAGAGGATCAAGTGGTGAACTCAGACGTACCAGCCTCCTCCCTGAGAAGAGGAGATGACCGTATGATGTTTTCTCTCTGCACTAACATCGGAGGGTTATTTCTATAGGGAATTCAGTGGGGTCAATCTTCCCCGAGTGCCCATCACGATTACAACATTGCTAAACACCCTAAAGGCTAAAGGACTTGCTGGCCTTACCCAGTATGAATTTGTGTGTTACCAAAATGTACTGACATTTATAAAAGCTACTAAATTAGGCAACCTAACAATCCATATTTTAAATTTTGTTTTCTCAGTGTTGGAAAACAGAAGTCGTGAAGCCTCTTATTAAGTATGAAATAGGTTTAAGAGGCTTATACGCAGTTTAAACCAAACAAGGCCATGTGCATGGGTCAACTCTGCAGCAGGGCCCTGGAGCGTGTGGCGGCTGCCTCGGCTCCCATCCCGCGCCTCTCACTCACGGTCCCCACTGCTGGTCAATGTCTGCTCCTCTCTGCACGAGAACGGGGATCACTTCAGGGTGACTGTTCACAACAGCCAAGGTCAGCACAGGCCGGTCTTCTTCATCACAGCAATTGGGGTCTGCTCCCTGCAGCACATGGAAAGGATAAGCTCGCACGAACTTGCTGCCACGCTCAGCAGCACCAACCACCATCCAGCTAAGTGTAACCAGAGTCCTGTTAAGGAGCTGATGGAACTGCTCTGGGATCAAAGGACAATCACCTACCTGCAGATGCAATTGAGAAGGGACAGAGCTGCAGTTGCTCCCCAGCAGGGAGGCAGGAAACTCAGGCTAAAGGTCACATGGGGTCATGGCCAGGGATCCTTCCCCCACTTCGTGCATATTCCTTAGACTTGTGTGTGCTTATCTGCCTGGTTTCTCTGCCAGCCTGAACTCCTCAGAACCTTGTTCTTTTGGTCACACTTACTTCATCCAGCAGCTGTTCAATCATACAGACTCTTCCTTCCCCAGCAGGTCCGACTTCTTTCAGCAGGAGTTTGTTCTCAGGCTGCAGGATCACAGAGTGTGGTCATTCCCACGGTCTCAAAAGACTTTCACTATTGAGTCTCAGGCTCGACACTTATGGCAAACACTTCCTGTCTAAGGTTGAATTCTGAGTCATGGGATGGGACTATGTGCTTGTGTGTGTGCATGTGTGAGCACATGTGAGGGGGTGTGCAAGAGAGTATGAGCATGTGCAAGTGTGAGTGAGTGCATGTGTGTGTGAGTGTATTCAGATGTATACGTCTGAGCATGTGATGTGTGCACGTGTGTGCGTGTATGTGTTCAGGTGTGTGTCTGGGTGTGCATATGTGTGAGCATGTATGCGAGTATGTGTATGTGGTCTTCAGCAGCCTCTAGCACAAACCTCCAATCTAGTGTTGATCTTACTGGTCTACGAAACCTCACTTTGGGCAAGGTTAGCACATATAGACATTGTTTTATATTAAGATAGGGATATAATAAGAAGCCTCACAAAATCCCAGAAAGTCAAAGCTAGTTTTATTATGAGTATTTCTAGGAAGAGCAATCAAGTGAATCCTAAAATTTACTCTGCGTGGGTTATAAAGTATTCAAGGTCAGCTTAAGCATGACAGTTCAGAAAGTGTGCTTGCCTAAGGATTAAGTGAGCCAATAAAGTGCCCTCTTTTTTAGAAAAAAGGAAAAGGTCTCACTTATCGTCAGAAATCTGAAAACTTACCCTTTTATATTTCTTAAATACCATGAAATTCATCTTTATATACCTACAGGATTTAAAATGCTGGAAGGCTGAAGGAAGCCACCTAGAAGGCAGGAGAAGTACTCTCATTCCACTTCTGCTCCTGCAACCCAGGACGACCACCCCTCCATCTGTGGATAACACCCATCCTAGCCTGGCTCCCTGGCTCCCTGACCAGGGAAGGATGGGGATGAGCACCCTGGTCATGGCCCTCAAGTCTTAGCAGATACCTGCTCCAGTCTGTGCTGCCTCCCCCTCTCGCTGGTGCATAGCTTGGAACAAAGTATCTAAAGCCCCAGGAAGGGGCTTGAGCAGCATTTGTTTATAATCAATTCCATTACTTGTGAAAAAATGTAATAGAATGTACCAAAATGTCGCTTTATGACACCTGAGACCTTTGTGTCTCTCTTTTTTTTTTTGCAGTTTTTGGCTGGGGCTGGGTTTGACCCCGCCACCTCCAGCATATGGCACTGGTGCCCTACTCCTCTGAGCCACAGGCGCTGCCCCCCTGTGTGTCTCTTGTTCGCGTTTTATTTAAACAGTACTCAGAAATAATCACTGGGGGAGTGAACGAATGTCATAGCTTCGATACTTGTCCCCTACATGCAAACACGAAAATAAAGACATACAGCGAGGAGAGATTCACTCACAGAGTACGAAGACAGAGTCTCCAAAATTGTGACTTGTTAAGTTTACGGAACAGTATACTTTTTTTTTTTTTTTGAGACAGAGCCTCAAGCTGTCGCCCTGGATAGAGTGTCGTGGCATCACAGTTCACAGCAACCTCCAATTCCTAGGCTCAAGTGAGTCTCCTGCCTCCGCCTCCCATACTGGACTGTAGGCGCCTGCCACAACGCCCGGCCATTTTTTTTTTTTGGTTGCAGCCGTCATTGTTGTTTGGCGGGCCCGGCTGGATTCGAACCGCCAGCTTAGGTGTACGTGGCTGGCGCCTTAGCCCGCTGAGCCACAGGCGCCGAGCCTGGAACAGTATACTTCTTTTCTATTCGCCAATGATATTTCAAACTGGGAGAAGGTAGAGAGTAATAAGCAATAAAAGTTAAAACAATTTTAAGAGCTTCTTCCCAGATTCGCTGGTATTTATCAAATGCAGAGATGTGGTGGGGACAAGATAAAGCAGAGTCTCTGCCTTCAGAGGAATCACGGTGTGAGCCAGGCAGCTGGTGTGTGCCCCACAGGGGATGCCTTGAGAGCCTGGTGGAGCCAAGGATGGAGGGAAGCACCCCACATTGTGCCCATGTCCAGCTCTGGCCTGGGGCCCAGGCCTTGGGATTTGCTGCTGGTCACCTCTGTTCTCTGCACCACAGCCAAAGAGGACCAACTAATGGCCAAGTGAGGGACAGAGCAAGGAGCCACTTTCTCCAAAGCTCCCCCTAGAATTATTTGTGGCATATATTTTTGAAAAATGACACTCCAGGGCAGCACCTGTGGCTCAGTGAGTAGGGCACTGGCCGTATATACCAAGGGTGGCGGGTTTGAACTCGGCCCCAGCCAAACTGCAACAACAAAAAAAACAGCCAGGCATTGTGGTAGGCACTATAGTCCCAGCTATTCGGGAAGGTGAGACAAGAGAATCGCCTAAGCCCAGGAGTTGGCGGTTGCTATGAGCTGTGTGACACCACGGCACTCTATCGAGGGTGATAAAGTGCGACTCTGTCTCTAAAAAAAAAAAAAAAAGAAAGAAAGAAAGAAAAATGACACTCTGGCGAGGCTCAGGGGCTCACACCTATAGTCCCAGCACTTTAGGAGGCTGAACTGGGAGGATCTCTTGAGGCCAAGAGTTGGAGGGTAGCTTGGGAAGCACAGCAAGACTCATCTCTACAAAAAAAATAAAGCTCATCTTTTTTTTTTTTTTTTTTTAGAGACAGAGTCTCACTCTATGGCCCTGGGTAGAGTGCCGTGGCATCACACAGCTCACAGCAACCTCCAACTCCTGGGCTTAGGTGATTCTCTTGCCTCAGCCTCCCAAGTAGCTGGGACTACAGGCGCCCGCCACAACACCTGGCTATTTTTTTTGTTTTGTTTTGTTTTGCAGTTCAGCCGAGGCTGGGTTTGAACCCACCACCCTCAGTATATGGGGCTGGCGCCCTGCTTGCTGAGCCACAGGCCCGGCCCTAAAGCCTCACCTTAAACAAAACAAACAAAAAAGCCTCTTAACACCTGAAAGAAACTCTGAAAGGGTGATTTTGAGAGCCTCCAAGATGACTAAATGAAATCTGACTCATACGGAAATCAAAGCAAAGAAAACCCAGCTAAGACACAGAGGTGAGTGTTCTCTCCCAGGGAGCCCTGCAGAAGCGCAAAGTACTCAGGCAGGCCAAGGCAGGTGTCAAGGCCTCAACTATAAATAGCTGCGACGGTCTCTCCCTCTCTCCCATGCAGGAAGGTCAGGAAGCTTGTGCTCTCTGTTTAAACCCTGATAAACATTTTTCCAAAAGTATATGATGTTTCCAACAAGGGCTTCTAATGGGAGCACGGGGCCCCCAAAGGGAGAAGGGCAGAGCCCAAACCTCCATGACTCGCAGGAGAAGATATGGAGGGCAAGGAAGGAAAGAGTACTCTGTCCTACACTGAGCACTTCACCACCTCTCAGACTCACCCCCAGGGGAAAGATCGCAGGAGACCTGAAGGCTCTCCCTGCCCCCTGCACACTCTCCAGGGACGTCGGCCCCACCCCATGCCCATCTACCCACACAGGGGCTGTGGGTCCACATGCCCAGTGCTGGGCCCCATGCTGGGCATCTGTGCTAATCCAACTAGCACACCTGTCAAATGACCAGATAACTAAGGACCGACACGTATTTGAGGCAACTCAAAAACAATCAAGAGAAATACAGGCAGGCAGAACTGAATGAGAGGAGACACAGATGATTTGGGAAACTAATGAGAACTTTAAAATAATTCTAATCTATAATCTTGAGATATTTTAAAGAATTTTGCCTCCATAAAATAAAAATATGCTATTATTAAAAAGGAAAAGAAAATGGGAAATTATTCTTTCCATTAAAAAAATGTCAAAATAAAACATGAAAATGACCGGCTGAAGAAGACAGCCACTAGGACAAGGAAGACACTTACTATGAGTTGCTCCTTTTCTGGGAAGTTTTTGGTCTTGAAACTCTTTGTCCTCATGAGCTTCTCGGTGTTTTCTGAGGCATTCTGGCTGTACTCACTCACTGAAATGACAAGAGCTGAGGACTGAGATGACGTCCCTCCCCCATTGCCTGCAGGTAAAAAGCCACTTCTGCCAGGTCCCTTAAGCACAGAGGATACAATGGCTTTACAGAAATTTCAATTTGTTTAAACTGGCAGGAGGGACTTCTGGAGCCACCCCCCTGTCCAGGAACCAGAGAATGGGTGGGAAGGAAAGAAGAGTTCCCCAAAAGAACCCTCCCTCCCCAGAAAAGAACCTCTAAAGCCCCAAGAAGGACTTCAAGAGTCTCATTCCTGGCTTTAGAGAAACCAGAGAAATAAAATGGCTAGAACATGATGGTAAAATGAATGATTAGGCTGGAAAGTTTTTAGCAATTCTCTGCCACCCTTGCCAAGTCAGTGTTGCTGCTCAATGGTTTTAAAGTCACTGGAAGGGAACAACTCACCCCAGCTGGACCTGCCGCTGTACAGCCCATCACCACTCTCCGTGGCGCTGCCCAGGAGGTGGTCGGCGAAATTCATCTTATTCAGGTAAAGGTTCTGGTCAGTGGAAAAATTCAAGCACCACAAATGATGAGGCTGCTTCTTCACAACAGAGAGGATCCCTGGTAACCTGCTCCTCCTTACTGAAGACAGCTCTCCCTACCCAGAGAGTCGAGCTCCAGATGGGGACATCCTCTCTGACTCTTCTCTCATGGGAGGCTTCACCTGCCCCTTAATCCGCAGCTCAGTCTGGCCCCTCCCACCCCTCATTACAGCCACTGCCCCTCTTCTCACACTGGGAGCCTCAGGACAGTCCCCCCACAGGTGTCTGCCAGCCTCCCTGCCTTGGGGCTGCCCCAGTGACCTCTGTACCCATTCACTGTTCACTGCCATCATTCCTCTGCTTAACCCCCTGCAGTGTCTTAGGATCAGGTTGGCATGATGGGGAGGCCTCAGGCTCAAAGTGTGAATCGTGGGCCTGCCACTTCCTAGCTTCATGAGCCTGGGAGAAGCAAGTTGCTTAATTTCTCTGAGCCTCAGTTTCCTCACCTGTAACATGGAAATATTAAGACCTCTGTCAAATTGATGTTGTGAAGGTAAAAACGAGTGTCTATAAAATGAGGAGAGTTACACAGGCCAGACACAGAGTCCGTGCACTTGTACCGATTCCATAGGGGCGAGCTGCCCCACCCTCCTGCAGCTGCCTGCTCCTGCCCCCAGCTGCTTCCTGAGCACTGCAACACAGCCAGCTAAGAAAAAAAAATTCTCAGACCTGGATGATTACTGCACTTGTACTTGACTGACAGCACGTTGGAGATGCTGCTGCAGCCCACCCAGGTCCCAGCAGCTGGCCAGGGCACCAGTGGGCCTATTCTCCAGGTGGGCACTGCTTGACCTACGGGTTATGTCCCCTGCCCTCCCAGCCTCAGTGCAGACAACTCTTGTGGTGTGACCCATGCTCCAGAGCTCCCCGTGGATCAGCTGCAGCCATGTTTACCTTTTGACCGCCTACCCCTCCTATGGCCTGACACACTCTCCTCACACCCCTTCAGCTGGACCCGCATGCTGCTCTAGCCACACAGCTGGCAATGCCGCATTCAGTGATGTCCCTGCTTTCAAGCACGTTCACATGCATTAGCCGGTTTGCTACTCCCAGCCTCCCCGAGCTAGCCAGGGCCCCTATTTCTATCCTAGTTCTAATAACACAGAGCCAGAGCCTAATACATGTCAGTACCCCTCCTTTCCTTGCCTTCTTCATACATCTCCTCCATCCACTAATCATTGTTTTGTACACTGTAACTTCTTATCCAATGCAACAAAAGTCGCTAAAATCGATCAATGAATGTTTGTCACACACTTATAGGCTCTGTGGCAACACTCCAGCCACCATAGAAGAGGGACGATCAGGGTGACATGGCCACAAAGTTTGGTTTAATTTCTTATAAAAGAAGATGGGTCAGAGTGCACATCAGTATTTTTGTCAGTCTTTCACCAAATCAGTTGTACATGCGTATCACAAACCTGCCCTCAGACTTAGTGACTATGAAGAAAGCCTGAGAACTGGCTTGGCTCCTGTAGCACGGTGGTTACGGCGCCAGCCACATACACTGAGGCTGACGGGTTCAAACTCAGCGTGGTCCAGCTAAACAACAATGACAATTGCAACAAAAAATAGCCGGGCATTGTGGTGGGCAACTGTAGTCCCAGCTACTTGGGAGGCTGAGGCAAGAGAATCACTTAAGCCCAAGAGTTTTAGGTTGCTGTGAGCTGTGATGCCACAGCACTCTACCAAGGGTGGCAAAGTGAGACTGTCCCCCCACCAAAAAAAAAAGAAAAGAAAAAAGAAAGCCTGAAGAACTATAGGACAATTCTTGTTCCTGCTTTATCTTTATGTGCCTGAAACCTGGCTCCTCAATTATTATCTAAGTCTATGAAACTGTTTGGCTAAAGTCAACTTTCATAATATCTGAAACTCTTCCTTTCTGTGGATTACACAGAAGCACTTCTATTAATTATAAGCAGCAATTTACTACTTCAGTCAATTCTCAGATGAATAACTTCTGAAGGCTTACCTACCTTGTTTGAGACTTGATTATAATTCAGCCTGATGCTAACTTCATAACCATCTTCATGCACAGTAGCAGAGAGAAGCTTTTAAAAGAGTTTTAGAAAGAATTCATAACTGTGGGTCTGGAACTCACTGCCTTGAGCAATAGTCTAGACACTCTGAGATGTCAGACTTTAAATTTAATCAAATATTTAATTAATGCAAAAGGTAGAAAAAGAGAAACAAAGGAATAAAAACTAGATGAAATAAACAGAAAATAAAGAGCAAAGTGGCAGACTCAAATAGTATGTATATTTCCACTAATTATAAATAAACTAAATACTCTTATCAAAGGGCAGAGACTGCCAGACTAGATCAGAAAGCAGGAACCAAATCTGTGCTTCCTTCAAGGGATACACTTTAATCAAACCACATGACTATATATCATCACTTTGGTAAAGGTATTCTGGAGGAAAGTTGGGGGGGGGGGCTTAGCAATTAAGGGATAAATATCATAGTTGACAGTTGAAAGAAAAATTCTAGCTTTCTCTGTAAACAGCAAGAGATCCCACCACGAGACACTAAAGTTTTCAGGAGGGGTCAGATAGTAAACATCTTAGGTCTTGAAGGCCACATGTTCTCTATCACACAAATCTAACATTGCTTCCCTAGCACAAAACAGCTGCAGATAACAAGTAAATAAATAGGTATAGCTGTGGTCTAATAAAACTGTATTTATAAAATTGGGAAACAAGAAAGGTTGGTCCCACAGGCCACAGTTTTAGATATCTAGATTAAGCCACAGAATGAATAAACGATCAAAACGGATTATTGACGGAAACTGAATAATACTTGAGAATAAGACAGTTTCAGTGTTGGCCTACTTGGTAGCAGAGGAACAAAGAGTCTGTTTAGAAAGGATACTTCTAGTTTTGTGACAGAAGAAGGCTCCTCTCACAAAAGTGTCTCTTTTTCATGGTGAAGCAGGACATGGGGCTTGGGATCTGACAGACCTACTTTAAATCCTGAATCCGCCAAGACCCAGCAGTATAGTCTTAAGCAGGTCACCAAACCTCTCTGAGTTTCAGTTTTCCTGGATGTCAAGTAAAGATTGTTCTGATTATCTACTGCAGTGTTTAAAAACCACCCCAAATGTAGTTGCATTAAACCACGTCACTTTCTTTTATCTGTGGACTCTGAAAGGGCCCAGCAGAGATAGTTTGTGTTTGTTCCCCAAGTCTGAGGCCTAAGCTGGGAAGACTCAAGTGAACAGAGGTGGTTGGGCTCTAGGGAGTGCTGGAGGTGAGTGAGCCATGCAAGAGAAAGCCACGTGACCTTACTGAGCCACGATTTGCAAACCCCAGAGCGTCACTTCCACCACACTTCATTAGTTGAACAGTCACAAACCCACGTAGATTCAAGGTAAGAACGTAGATTTTACTGTTTGAGGGGATGAGTGCCAAAGAATCTTTGGGCATTTTTTTTAAAACCTGCCACAAAGGTAATACTCCCTTGGAGGCTTGTTATGAGGACTAGGATGATGAACTCGGTGCTCACCGAATGCACTGTTTAATGCCATTATTGTTTAATGGCAATTCTTATGCTCATAGTAACTCTGATGCCGTATTTTAACAGTGTGTGATTAAAGTGAACAATCTGGCTGGACTAAAACCATGATGGATCTTCAACTGTGACCATCAGATTTCCAGTGTAGCATCTAAGCATGAGATGTTCAGAATCTCACTGTCTGAGGTCAGGCACCTCCTAAGCAGACCCTGAGATAACCCCCACTTGCAAGTGGCTCATGAGGGCAGAGTTCACTCGAGAAAAGAGAAAGGAAGTGTATAAAGCAGAGCAGGAAAGGACAGGAAAGGGAAGGCCAAGTCCTTGAAGAGGATTCTTCATCATTGATGCTTCTGGAGCAAAAGTTTCATCTCACTCACCTTTCCCATCCTGGGTTCTGCAATCAAGGCCCGGAATTCAGGGTTGTTCTGAGCATAAGACCGGAGGTGAGCAGAGATGTGCTCCAACTGTTTTCTCCAGTAGCCTAACAAAAAGAAAAGAAATCAGTCACCTGGATAATTCTGAAGCTAAGAAAAAAAAAAACTACTAGTATGTAGCATACGTTCCCAGGGAGAGTATTTTTCCTTTACCAAACTTTGTAACAGGTTTTCTTAACTGAACTTCAACTGTATACTAGAATAAATTCCATTTCCTACCCTACCCCACCCCCAGCTTCTTGGTCAGTTGATTAATCATAGAATAGTACAGAATCTCAAAAGAACATATTTTGATTGCCACACAAGGGGTCTTTTTTTTTTCTATGATTCTATTCCACATATAACTTACATAGTATTTTAAATGCACAGTTTGAATTTTGACAAATATATATACCCCGATCAACATATAGGACATTTCCATCACTCTAAAATTTTGCCTTGGGCCCCTTCCCAGCCTGCCTAGGATTTAAAGCACATTTGAATTAGGTACCACCAATATAAATGTGGGAGATTTCACACAGGGCTAGATGTCAGGCTCCCCACGCAGCAGCACTGGGCCCACTTTCCTGCACAGCCTTTGCACCTGGGGCTGAGAAGCAGCTGGCTGTGTGGGCAGAACCAAGCCCTCTGGCCAGCACAGCCTGCAGGCCCAGCTGCCTGCCTTTACTTCTTTGTTGTGCCCTGTGGCCACTTGAATCTGCAAACCCACATCAGATCCCACCTCATCATTTTACCAGTGAGGACACTACAGCTGAGAGCTAGTAGGTGGTTTTTCCAAGGTCAGCCAGCATGGTTTAATGGCAAGAGTACATGAACCCTTCATTTAATTCCTAAATCCACCATTTATTAGTTAAGGGATTTTGAAATCTCACTACATCTTACTCACTACACCTTACTTTTGTTACCTTTAAAGTGAAACTAGTATCTTGTACTTCATGCATTATTGTGACATTAAATAAGAGGACCTAAGTGTCTTAGTTTTGGTTGCCCTGAAAGAAGATCCCAAGATTAAAGACTCAGGGCAGGAGGTTTCTTTGGAAGGTGATCCTGGATGTCACATGATAGAGAAGGAAGAGAGAAGAAGGAATGGGTTAAAAACTGGTTAGTACCGTAGGATGTGGGGGCGAAATCCTGCTGGGGACCCGTGAGGAACCACACAGGAACTCTTGCCACCTGACGACAGAGAAACTAGGGAAGTTCCTCCCCACTCCTTTCCCTGTGTGAGGGTGGCCCCAGTGCCGGGAACTCTGACACTTCTGAGTTGTGCCTGTCTTCATGTAGACAGCCTCCTGCTGTTGTGGACAGAGCCAGAGGTAGCAAGGCTGACAGGGACGCGGGGGCACATCTGGGGTGGAGCCGTCTACCACAGCTGGGTTGAAATCTGGCAGGCTGAGGTCTGGCACCAGGGGAACCTGCTACAGGTAACTGAGGTAACACTTGAGATCATACTGAGCCTAGCACAGAGTTTGGCCCAGTTGTCATTCATCCCACAAGTACTTACTGAACATTTTCAGTTTGTCATGCACTATTCTAGGCCTGGTATGTAGGAGTGAACGAGATCCTTGTTCTCAGCTTACATTTTAGTGGTTGTAGATCAAGTGCAAATAAATAGGAATGCAGGAATCTATGAAAATGAGGTTCCGACTGAGAACGTACAATACCATGATGCACAATTCCAACATCAAATCGCAACTCTCAACAAAGCACTGAGAAAGGACTTGGTTGGGCGGGGGGTCTTTGGCAAAGGTGACTGTAAGACTGTGAAGTGAGGTCTGCTTCCTTCCAGCTCAGCTTGAAAGAGAGAGTTCCAATGGCTTGCCTTCTGGTATAGGAAACTGAAAACCTGTTTCCATTATTCATTGCTGCCAAACAAAACACACCAGAACTTAGTGGTTTAAAACATCAACCACTTTCCTGTTCACATGCGGCCAGTGCTCTACAGGGATGGCTCATCTCTGCTCCACATGGTGTCAACTGAGCCAACTCAACTGGCAGTGAAGAATCCAAGATTATCTTACCCACAAGGCTGGGGCCTCAGCAAAGATGGTGCACATTGCTCAGGGCTTGCTGGGAGAGCGGAGCCTCTCTCTTCTCACGGCTGCTATTTGTACTCACTCATATGTCTGGAGTCTTTGGATTGGCTGTCGGCTAGAGTGCCTCTGTTCGCCTCCACAGGGCCTCTCTCCTCCTTTAGTAATCTATTCTGAACTTCTTAACATAGAGCCGGCTTCCTAGAGGCACTAGTACAGGGAAGCTTGCAGCTCTCATAAGGTTTAGGCCCAGAACTATCTTGGTATCTCTCTCTCGCCATGTTCTCTTGGGCAAAGCAAGTCACAAGGCCAGTCCAGATTCCAAAGGAAGAGAAAAATCTCTTCTCTTTGAGGACAGAAGGGATGTGAGGAATGATTCTGGCCATCTGTGCAAACAATCTACCATGAGATTGATATCACACTCATACCTGGGAGAGCTCAGACTGGACCGGGTTCTACCTTCCAGTAGGGAAAGCCAGAAGGCAAGAGAAGAGCTGAAAATGAGCGATTTCTGGGCATCAGCCTCAGATGCTGAGTGGACCTACTTGCTAGTAAAACTGTATTAAAAAAACAGCAATTTTTAAAATCTCTAGAAATGGTTCTAAGGTCATACAGCAAATGAAGAAACATGTAATGAATAAAATGTACTAAAACTTAGGAAAGTGAGAGTCAGTGGTGTTTCAACTACGATTCACTCCCTTCTGCTCCTTCTTATCCAGGCACAGGTATAGCCAAGAACACAGGGCTCCCTCCCCTAACAGCTCCCAGGCGAGCCTGCCCTGATTTCCTAGAAGGGACAGAAAGTCAGTATGTCTCAATCTGCCCCAACAGTCCATTGCACAGGCTAAGTTCTAGGAACGTACAGTCAATCCCTGTTTCTGCCCAGCATAGGAGGGAGGCTCCACATGTGGTCTGGTAGAATACTGGGGTCCAGATCGCCTATTCCTGATTCATTCAGCACAGATGCCATGTTGGGAGAGGCAACTCATGAAGATCAGAGGCTACAGCTGCACTCACTCCCCTCTGCAGGGTGACCAGACACTAAAGCAACGAACACAATTGTCTGCACAGTCCTGGTCCAGAGCATTGGTTCATATTTTGCTAAGAGGAAGAAGCAGGCCAAAAAACAGAGTTCAGAGCCCTTCCCCAAGGAACTAACTTCATTTGTAACAGTGAGGCAAGTCCAAGCCTAAAGATGCTCTAAAACAACGGATAGTATAGTAAAAACAATTAAAAGAAGACTGGCATATTCATTACAGATAGGAGATAGTCAGTTTACTACAGAGAACCAGGTTAAGAATAACTCTCCTAGAAAGGAGGGGTGGGGAAAGGAAAAGCAGAGAGAGGGAAGAAGCCAAGGGATGGGGTCTTGGTGCGTGACACACCTTTTGGAGGCAAGACACGATTGTTAAGAGAGTCTTTACCTAACAAATGCAATCAATGTAACCCGGTTTCTTATACCAACAATAAATTAAAAAAAAAAATACAGCATTTTACATAGTGATTCTGCTTTGGGGAATCTACAGAAATAAAGAATCATTTCAAGTGAAAAAAAAAAAATAACTCTCCTGAGGTCAGAAAAATATGCAAATACTGACCTAAAAGACTACCTCAGGAATGGATCCTAAATTTAATTAGATAACTCTGTGAAGCAATTTATTCCCTGTGGCATGGTTGAAAACATTGTAACAATCATCTAGCAATAAGTGGAGCTCCATGGCTGGGTGTGATCAGGCAGAGAAACAAAGAGAGCCCTGCTAAAACCAGCATCACCTTAGGGTGGCAGGGTACATGCCTGTCAAGGGTGCGCTCTCCAAGGAGCTACACTGTGGGTGAAATAGAGTTCACTCAAATGATCCAGCTGGTCACTAAACAGACTAGCAAACAACAATAACAAGCCAGTGGGTGAGTACCCAAAGTAAATTTTGGCAGGGCACAGGGTTCCTGCCTGTAATCCTAGCACTCTGGGAGACCAAGGCGGGAGCATCACTTGACATCAGGACTTCAAGACCAGCCTGAATAAAGACCTCATCACTACTAAAAATAAAAAAAAATTGGCCAGGTATTGCGGCGAGCACCGTAGTCCCAGCTACTCAGGACACTGAGGTAGGAAGATCACTTGAGCCCAGGTGTTGCTGTGATCTGGACAGAGGCCATGGAACTCTAGCCTGAGATAGAGCAAGACACTATCTAAAAAAAAAGTCCAATTTCCAACAAAAATTGAGACATTCAAAGAAATAAGAAACTCTGACCAACACGGGGGGGGGGGAGGGGGGGCAGAAAGCAGGCAGCAGAAACTGCCCGTGATAGCAGGCAGATGTTGGGGACTTAAGACTTCAAAGCAGCCGTTATAAGTATGTTCAGGGTACTAAAGGAAACCATGGTGAAAGTAGCAAAAGAAGGTATAGTGACAATGCTTCATTAAACAGATAATATAAACAAACAATATTTTGTATTTATATATTTTATTTATATTTATATATTTTTTATATTTGTATAAATATTTAGTATTTATATATTTTATAAATATAAAAAAGGAGAACCAAATATAAATTATACAGCAGAAAAGCACAGAAGCTGAAAAAGAATGAAGGAACAAACAGAATCTAAGAGATTTGTGGGAAATGTCAAGTATATCAACTCAAATAATGAGACTCTCAGGAGAAGACAGAGCAGCAGATGGAAAAATTACTTGAAGACAATGGCCAGACACTTCCCAAACTTGATGAAAAACATAAATTTATACTTCCAAGAAGATCAACAAGCAATGATTACAATAAACTCAAAGAGATCCACAGCAAGACATATTATCAAACTGTTGGAAAACAAAGACAAAAAGAGAACATTGAAAGAAGCAAGAGAGAAGTGACACATCACGTTCAAGGGACCCCCAATATATTAATAACAGATTTGTCATCAGAAATCATGGAGAAAACTGCCTGCAGATAGTATATGCCTCTTCCACCAAGACAAACCAGAATAGTAAGCAGATACATTTGAAACAAATGAGCTGGGCAGAATAGTAGGATTTACCCGAGAAGTGACAGGAATCACCAAAAGTAAGTAAGGAGACGGTTCAAGGCACTTTGCCTAGATGGGGACTGGCTGAGATCGGGGAGAAGCTCCTGAAGTCAGGGAAACAGTGAGAGAAATCCCCAGGGCTTTTACAGTCTGTAGGAGAACACAGAGCCCTGTGTAGAGATTGCCCAAAGATGATGCTACAGCCACTACCTGACCAAAGAGGGACAGGGAAACCAGGCTCTCTGAGCATACTCTGGACAATACCCACCACCCCACAAGGGGCTTCTGTGGGCCCAAGACTCAAGTGGACCAAACTCCCCACAGCTTCATGCTGTGCCGCTTGCCTGAGCAGGGCCCTGCCCTCTGTGGCCACAGGCCAATTTCACCATTCTGAGAGTTTAATGTGAGTGGCACCCTGACCTCAGACCAAGTTTGAGGCAATATGGCTGCAGCTACCACCTGGCCAGAAAGAAACAGAAAGACTGAGCTCTCCAAAGCAAATGTGGGATAACACCCACCCACTCTTCTATGGGAGGCTTTGGGACTGGAGACCAGCTTGCCCAGCCTTCTGCAGCTATGAGCAACACCAATGGGACCCCCTGCATCCTGGAAGGTTGTCCCACCACTCCTACTGCCATCACCCCCATCACGTCCCTTGTTCACACACCTGGCCCACCACGCCCACTACTAATTCTGAGAAAAGCACCTGGGGGCCCAAGAATTGTCCCACCAGGATCCACTAACACTGGAGCCAGCATAAGATGGCCTGGGGCCTGAAGACAACTACACTCAGCCTGCTACCACTGGGGCCAGAAGACTTCATTAGGTGTCCAAGTCCGCCACAGCCTCAACTAATAACATACCCTATGTCACTAGGGAAACCACAGACACCACTGCCAAATAAATCATATAAAGATCATCTTACTGTAGGCACCAAACTCAGAGCCAAAGTGTCCTCCTCAACCAACAACATACTATATATATTCATCTTCAGGATAAATAGTATCCCCCATGAAAACAATTTCAAAATATTGGAAAAAGTGAGTGCTATACCAGATGTACAGATATCAATTGAAGGGCCCAGGAAACATGAAAAAGTGAGGAAATATGACCCCAAAGGACCACAGCAACTGTCTAGCAACAGATCTCAGGTCCCATTCCAATGATTTCAGGGTCGAGATGTGGTCTCCAGTCTCCCACAGTCAGTTCTGGTCTCATGGTTGCACTTCTTTGGCCATGACCTCCAGACCACATACAGCTTGGGCCACTTACCAGCCCCACAGCAGGGATGACCCCTCAGCCCCACCTGCTTTGTTTCCCTAGAACCTTCTGAGGGGCCCTTATGTGTGTGTGGACAGGACAAGAGAGTGGTTGCAAGTTCAGTGATGGGAGGGGTATGCTTTGCTGTGCACATAATTTAACAGCATGGAACAGAGGCCCTTGGCCAGGAAAAGTAGGAACATTTTGAGCATCTCTAACAGGCCCCTTTCTGACTGAGAACACTGGCTCCCTGCCTTCTTTTCCAGCCTGGGGCCAAAAAGGCCCCAAAGAGAGGATTCTAGACTGCTCAGGTTACCTCAGAAATGCATGATGCAGGAGTCACGGCAGCTCTTCCTAAAGCAGACCCTACACCCTGTCATCTATGGCAGGTTTCTACACCTTCACACATTCTGATGTTTCAGAAATGGGGGTCACCGCAGGGCAAAGTGGTGCCTCAGTGACAGGGGTGAGCTTTGACGTCTTTCTCATTTGCTCACTTCACTCTCACTCCCAGCATTCTGAGCTGACTAAAACGTAAAATTTTTATGCTTCATAGGATGCTATAAAGTTAAAAGACACCCTATAGAAGGGCAGAAAATATTTACAAATCATGTATCTAGTAAGAGTCTGGTATCCACAGTATACAAAGCACTGTTAACATCCTAACAACAAGAAGACAACCACCCAAACTGAACAACAGGCAAAACATCTAGATAGACATTTCGTCAGAGAAAATATACAAATGGCCAGTAAGTACACAAAGAGATGCTCAATGTCATTGGCCATCAGAGAACTGTTAATCAAAACTATAGTACTTCATGCCTACTATATGGCTATAATGAAAAAGTTATATAATAACAAGCATTGGCAAAGATGTGGAGAAATCATGACTCTCATATACTGTTGGTCAGAATGCAAAATAATGCAACCACACTGGAAAATAGTCTGGGAGTTCCTCAAAAAGTTAAACATGTTACCATGTAACCCAGAAGCTACAGCTCTATGTATAAACCTGAGATACGTTCACAAAAAAAAAAAAAAAAAATGCTCGCAGTAGCTTTACTCATAATAGCCAAAGGGTGTACACAGCTCAAATGTCCGTCAACTGATGAATGGATAAACAAAATGCCACCTATCTGTACAGTAAAATATTATTCATCCATAAAAAAGAATGAAGTACTGAAACTTGCTACAACATATACGAACTTTGAAAACCTTATACTAAATGAAGGAAGCCAATCACAAAAGGCTGTATGTCGTAGGCTTCACTTACCTTTTATTTGCAAAACAGGCAAATCCATAAATACAGACAAGAGATGGGTGGTTGCCATGGGCTCGGGAGAAGGGGTGTCAGAGTGACTGCTTAAAGACTAGACAGGGTTTACTTTTGAGGTGATGAAAACGTTCTGGAAATCAATAATGGTGATGGCTGTATAATGCAATAAATGTTATTGAAATGTAAACTTTGTTTGCTATGTGACTTCTACCACAATTTTTAAAAAATGAAGAGATAAGAGCAGATGGCAACCAGGATGCAAAATGATGGAAGGAGGCTGTGTGTGCCATCTGAGTGATGAATAGACAACAGGGCTAGGAGCTGCAGTGTCATTAAGGAGAGACAGATTTATTTATTTATTTATTTATTTAGAGACAGAGCCTCAAACTGTCACCCTGGATAGAGTGCTGTGGCAGCAACCTCCAACTCCTGGGCTCAAGCGATTCTCCTGCCTCCATCTCCCGAGTAGCTGGGACTATAGGCGCCCACCACAATGCCCAGCCACTTTTTGGTTGCAGCCGTCATTGTTTGGTGGGTCTGGGCTGGATTCGAACCCGTCAGATCAGGTGTATGTGGCTGGCGCCTTAGCCGCTTGAGCCACAGGCGCCGAGCCAAGGAGAGCTATTTTTATATAAAGAAAATTATTTCAAAAAAGAAAAATAAAGGAACTTACTTCTTAAAATAAATCTAAAAAGAAATAAAAAATGATTTTTTTTTCAGAGAAAGAGTTCCTAACTGACCAGAAGAAGTGTATCTTCCCCTCACCTCTTCCTGGGCTGACAGCTGTGAGGAGAGGTTTGTGGTCGCTCATTTTCTCCTGCCTCTGCCTTTGAGAAGCCAGTTCCAGTTCCTTCTTTGCTAGCAGCTTGCCAGATGGGTAGAACAGGCCAACAGTCTGTGTGCCTGTGTTCTTCTTAGTCTCAGCATCAGATTTGGGCAAAAGAACATTTAGGGAATGCCAAGCAGATCGGGGCTGTGAGCAAGCCAGAAAACATTGTTTAAAATTAGAATATAATGTAATTAGTCCTCCATTTCATTCATAGAAAACAATTCTAATCAGAACGAAAACATCTCCAAAAAAGTATACTTTGAAGGAGTTTTCCAGCTCTTCCCTCATCTTCCTTGCTGCTGTCTTTCTTAGCAACTATCAGACTGATCCATGAACCAGCCCCATCCCCTTGGCCATTTCCTGTCTGAAATTCAGCAAATCAAGGGATGTTTCCTGGCCTGCCTGAGGCCTAGAAGATATCTGCCCCCCTCAGCTCTATGATCCAATGGAACACAGACTACACGACTCACGCACATGTAACTAAGGTACCAACATTTTCTCTAATACACTGTCCTGCATCTGAAGCTGGAAGCTGAGAGGACTACCATGTAAGGTTGTTTAGGTTGTGCACTGCACATCACTGTATCAAAAGTAGCATCATTCGCATGCTGGACACCACGTATTTGCACATGTATTAGGAGAATTTTTTCATTAGAGGAAAGGAAATGTCTACCCAATTTAGTATATTACAAGCAACTTCCAACAGATGACAGTAAGCGTCTTGGGAAAAGAACACCTTCCTTTCATCGCACGTGGCTAGTGGCAGGCCTAGGATCTGTCGGTCCACCTGAGTTTAAGAAGGCCACAAACCCCCTAAAACCATATGAAAAGTGCTGAGTGCATGCTTTCTTTCTAATAATTACCAATCTTCAAATTTTTATAATGAAGAGATAAGAAGAAATCTTTATCAAGCTTAGAGAAATTCATAAAAATATGACACAAAGCTTGTTATTAGAGCTTTAGTGCTTCTGAAAAATTACTGAGTAAGATTTTCTTCAAACTATGCCCAGCGTTATAAATGGCAAAAAGCAGTCTTAAATACCTAACTTTTCTAAAATACAAAAGAGCAGGGAAAAGAGTTGTTGGAATGTTACATAAGAAATTTGATGGGGCAGCGCCTGTGGCTCAAAGAGTAGGGCGCCAGCCTCATATACTGGAGGTGGCGGGTTCAAACCCAGCCCCAGCCAAAAACTGCAAAAAAAAAAAAAAAAAAATTTGAGATAAGTAGTCTGGGTGCACGTAGCTCAGAGATTAGTATGCTGGCCCTGTGCACCAGAGGTGACAGGTTCAAACCTACGCTGGCATGCTCATCACACAGAAAAAAAGAACAACAATCCCCAGTATTTTAAATCCGCTTCTCCCTAGGGCATGATGTCCATTGCCTTGCAAATGCAATTAAACTCATTCAACTACAGACAAAATGCATATTTAGATCTTTGATTCAAGAAGAAATCATTTGGTGTTTCAAAACTACACTGACAGGGGGGTGGCGTCTGTGGCTCAAAGGAGTAGGGTGCCAGCCCCATATGCCAGAAGTGGCGGGTTCAAACCCAGCACTGGCCAAAAACTGCAAAAAAAAAACCTAAATTGGCTGAATGTATTTACAAAGCTAGTTGGACCTCCCTATGATAGGCCTAGCTGTCCTGGCTCTCTTGGGTTGATTCACAGGGTAGAGAACACAAATCAGAGTCACATCCTCCGCTGGGGCACCAGTTCCTACTGCAGCAGTGGAGATCTCACCTCAGAAAAAGGGCGCAGCTCCCCAGCACGCAGAGCCAGGCTGCTGCCCAAGCTCAGTCTCCCCGAAGACTTCACATAAATACCACAGGAGCCACAGAATTGGGCAGACAGGTGGTTGCTGGCCCCACATTTAGGGCAAACAGAGTAGCCAGAGGGAATGCCAAGCTAGAGGATAAAAAACATTTTAATGAATATTAGAGTTATAATTTTCCCTTATATTCTCATATCAGACATTCTCTAGCCATCAAAATAACAAATACCCAATACCCTCTGACCAAAAATTCTACCTTTTAGAATTTATCTTACAGATGGACAAGTAAAAAAAAAAAGTATATTCCATGTCATCCCCTGCTGCATTGTATTGTAGAAGAAATCACTGGAAACAACCTGCATGTCCAGCATCAGGGGACGACTTGAGCGTATCAGCACACAGACAATGGAATATTACAAAGCCTCTGGGAAGAATGGGGAGGTTATTAATAAGATACAACGCTAGGCAAAAAGAACTGGATCAGAGCTTATAGTGAGTACCAGTTTGCTTATCAAGACTGGGTATAGTGGCTCACGCCTGTATTCCTAGCACTTTGGGGGGCTGAGGTGTGAGGATCACTTAAGGCCAAGTGTTTGAGACCAGCCTAGGCAAACAAAGCAAGACCCTCATCTCTACAAAAAATAGAAAAGAACATCCAGGTATGGTGGCACATGCCTCTAGTTTCCTCCTCCTTGAGGAGGATCCCTTGAGCCTAGGAGTTCAAAGCTGCAATAGCTATGATGGTTCCACCACACTCTAGGCTGGTGACACAGCAAGACCCTGTCTCAGTCCATCAATCAATGCATCAAATAGCTCAAAGAATATCTCAGGAATTGGGTGTCATCACCTGCTGCTGGAATGGGGAACTATGGGACAGAGATAAGAGGAATACTTGTCACTAGACCTTTTTTATTTATTTGCATGTGCTACTCAGATAAATATGTAAATAATTCTGAGTGTTTTACTTAAAAGGTAGAAAAGCCAGCCAGGCACAGTGGCTCACATATAATCCTAGCACTCTGGGAGGCCAAGGTGGGTGGACTGCCTGAGCTCAGGAGTTCAAGACCAGCCTAAGCAAGAGCAAGACCCCCACATCTAAAAACTATCCCCCAAACACTATGGCAGTGCCTGTAGTCCCAGTGACTCAGGAGGCTGAGGCAAGAGGATCACTTGAGTCCAAGAGGTTGAGGTTGCTGTGAGCTATGATGCCACAGCACTCTAGCCAGGGTGACAAAGTAAGACACTGTCTCAAAAAAAAAAAAAAAAAAAAGTAGAAATGCCAAATGAATGAAAAGGTCTGACCTCAAAGAAATGCAAATCAAATGACAGACCTTTCTTAATGTAGGAAAATTATCTCTCTGTCCAGATTCTTAAGCAAGAAGTGATCTCTGCAAGCCTTGGAATAGATGAGCTCCCTCTAGGCTAGTGGTGAAGGGCTCAACAGAAAGAAATTTAGTTTTAAAGCACCCACCATCAGATCCCAGTAGTGTATTTTTGATACTGCTTCCATTACTTTGGGGGTCCTCCTCAAGAAGTATTTGCCCAGGCTGATACTTTCAATATACTTATTTTTCAAGTCACTTTAAGGCCGAAAGCCACTGAATGTTAAGGGTAATTAACACTAAGATTATGGGGGATCTAAGTTTCTTATTCACAATGTGTATTTTCCATATTTTTGGCACTTAAGCATGTAGGTTTTAAAAAATAAAACCAGGAAAAAGTATTTCTAAGAAAGAAGCAATTTCTATTCCCAGCTAACCTCAGGGCCTATAAGTTTGGAAGCAGCTCTGAGGACAGGCCTCTGGCAGTTGCTGACTTCATCACGGGTGGTTACCGGGAACTGACCTCACTGTTGCCTTTGGAATACATTCTAGACTCTGAAAAGAAAAGACAGAGTCTCCACCAAGTAACTCCCTGGGATTAAAAGCACCATAGGCCATAGTTTCTTTTGGAGCTGAACTCTGGAGAGAATCTGTTCATTTTATAATCAAACAAGATCAGAGTGAGAGAAGGCAGGCCCAGGAGAGGGTCCTCATGGGATCTGCTGGCTGATAGCCTGAGGAATAACTGAGCGAGAGCTTATTTTTAAAGGAGAGAGACTCTCAAGGCACACATTTGACGCTAAAGCAAAGGCCCTGCCTTGGAGAGGAACAGTGACCAGAGTTGAGCTGGAGTCTGTCACTGAGACTGTTCGAGTCTAAGTTGGGCATATTGCCCTAAGACAGTGTAAACACAAAGAACTCTTCCTTAGAGTTGGGGGGGCTGGAGGGGTACCCTGTCATTGAGCAGAGAGCAGAGGATACTTAATGACTTTGTCGATCATCTTGGCAGGGTCTAAACTTCAAGCTATTGGCAGGTTTCAGCAACAGGGCCCCAGATATCAGGAAGCCAAAACCCCAGCAGGAAAAGCAACTGAAAGTCTCATGCATGTGAGCAGGTAGGCAATACTGCTCCCAGCAACCTCCCCCAAATGGCTAGGAAGCCCTGGTCATGGAAGAGGCTGATAGCCTTTGCTGAGTGGTCTGATTTTTCTCTCCACCTGGAGAAATTATAGGGTTATCTCGGGTTCGTAAAGAGATATCAACCTCTATGATAGAAATGTTAGGCACCATTGATTATGTTCCTTCATTGTTTTCCACTCAAGCTCTTAATTCCGAAGGAAATGTGTCCTCTCCCAACTTTGGCCATTGTTCCTCAGCTCCTGCCCTCTCTAGGCCTAGGGAAGAGAACTTAATCCAGGTGTGGGGTATAAGTATGGAGAATCAGAACTTTCCTATGAAAACAATAAATAGATTCTAGGAAATAAATGTTTTTTGTTTGAGATCATGGGCTGTGAAAATCCAGGTGTGGGATGTACAGAAGGTACCTGTTCCACTACCATTGCAGAAAACCCAACTGAGAGTAAAGTCAACACAGAAAGAGAAGCAAAATGCTATTAGAATCAGGGAGACCACAGCCTCAGTGGAGCCCTCGATCTGGATGTGCTTGTAGCCTGCTTCTATCTCGGATTGCCTTCCATTTCAAGGCTGTATTTTCTTCTGTCTCTCCCTCCCTTTTGTCCTTTCTTTCTAATTTACTTTTGGTTGGTTTCTTTTAAAAGAGTTTTGTTTAACTGCGAAATTAGTGATTGAACATGGCAGGCCCCATAATTTGGACTTAACTGAGTCCAGGTGGGGAGTTAGGATCCTGTCAAGTTGGCAGTCTCTCTTCTACAACAGGGATAGGGCAGTCAGTTAAATTGTTACAAAGTGAATCAGAAACTTCAGACCCTGAACCTGCTAAGACAGGCACTTGGAGGACGTGGTAGATAATATTAAGCTGTCAGGAATTATTTCCATGGTAGATAAGGCCAGGTGTTAGGAAGCATTTCTAGGGTAGACCATGTCAGAGTGTTAGGAATTATTTCCTGGGTAGACCATGCCAGAGTGGTAGGAAGTATTTCTTAGGTAGACTGTGTCAGGGTGTTAGGAAGTATTTCCTAGGTAGACCGTGTCAGGGTGTTAGGAAGTATATCCTGGGTAGACCGTGCCAGAGTGTTAGGAAGTATTTCCTGGGAAGACTATGTCAAGGTGTTAGGAAGTATTTCCTGGGTAGACTGTGCCAGAATGTTAGGAAGTGTTTTCTGGGAAGACTGTGTCAGAGCGTTAGGAAGTATTTCCTGGGTAGACTGTGTTAGGGTGTTAGGAAATATTTCCTCGGTAGACCATGTCAGGGTGTTAGGAAGTATTTCTTAGGTAGAACATGTAGGTTATTAGGAAGTATTTCCTGGGTAGACCATGTCAGGGTGTTAGGAAGTATTTCTTAGGTAGAACATGTAGGCTATTAGGAAGTATTTCCTGGGTAGACCGTGTCAGGGTGTTAGGAAGCATTTTCTGGGAAGACTGTGTCAGGGTGTTAGGAAGTATGTCCTAGGTAGAACATGTAGGCTATTAGGAAGTATTTCCTGGGTAGACCATGTCAGGGTGTTAGGAAGTATTTCTTAGGTAGAACATGTAGGCTATTAGGAAGTACTTTGTTCCTCATTTGGCTTTCACTATTGAGCTGCAGTAGAGGGACAACCCTCTGCCTAAGCCAGTCCTTTCTGAAGAAGGAAGGAATTGGTAGGCATTTTGTTTAGAGGCACTTTCTGTCTCTGGGCAGCTATCCATGATAACTGAGAATGAGATTTATAGGGCTTGTAAATTGGTGGAAGCCCAGTTTCTCACCCCAATAAAGCTAGCGATGCTAGGGAACACAGCTGGAAATAAGATCATGGCCCAGAAGGAGTTGGAAAACTGGGGAAGCCTGCCCCCTCGTATCCCTCCACCCCCAGAATGCTCTTCCTGCACACTCTGATTTCCAGCCTGGACTGGAGTATGGGGAACAGATTAGCTTGGCCTCCCCCAGCCAGCTTCCCAGATAGAAGCCATTTGGCTGAGGAAACAGAACCAGGCCGAACTTTGAGATCTTTTAATAAGCAATGAAAACTTTGAGGGTGTATCCAGCCAGATTCATGCACTATGACTCAAAAGCTCTTGTCTTTGGTGACCAGCCTGTGGTGTTTCCAGAAAGTGAATCAAGCCACAGATGACTGAAACTCTAGGGGATAAGCACGTCAGGAGGAGCTTCAGTCGTGGCAAACCCAGGTCAGGGGCCTCTGAGACAACAGGGAGTGTGTCTCTTGGAAAGGGACTGCAAGGCCAGGAGGGCACTCTTTCCCAGGGCCTGTCTGAAAGGTGGGACAGAGAACAGTGGACAAAGGAAAGCCTTTCAAAGAGCAGAACTGGATGGGTCAGGCTGACAGATCAGGAAACTCTCTGTCCTGCCAAAACAATGGATTCCGTCTGCACTGTCTGACAGGATGGCTGCACACACATAAGTATTTCCCTTCCCCCTGGAGACAACCCTGACTTTATTCTTTTCCTGTCTTCCCTCCATTATTTTATGCTGGGTATGTCAAGACAAGTTAAAATCATTACTAATCTCATAGGTCAATAGACCATGAAAAACACACCTGAAGAGAAGGAGAGGAGTTTAATCAGAATAATGCAAATTTGGAACTAGCTATAACAACTAAAAACATTTTAGGGTTATCACACTTTGAGAAAGAAGTGTGCATATTTTCATTTATATATGAGTAGTTTTCTCCTTTAAAGAAAATGTGTTTCTAGAACTTATGCAAAGGAGAGTACAAGAATGCACAGGGCAGCCAAGGGTGGAGTGTGTTGGGACAGCGTGTCTATTTTATCTAGGCCTGCTAATCAGCCTCCTCTCTCTGTGTGCTCACAGTGGGACAGTCACCTTCATGCTGTGCAATGAGGCCCCAAAACATGGTCCAGGTGGGGTGTTTCAGTCATCAATTGCTGTGTTAACACACAGCAAAACTTAGTGGCTTAACCCAATGATAGTTTATCACATTCTGTTATGGTGGACTCAGCCTGGCCCTCCTGCTGCTCTGCAGGGAGCAGGTGGGGTCCTGGCTATGCCCTGCAGGGAGCCTGGCAGGGGCTTACCCAACCACTCCAAAAGAGTGAAAATGGTGGCTGCTAGGTCTCTTAGACTGAATCCCTAAAGTCCCACTGTGTCTACTTCTACCACATTGTATTCGTCAAAATGAATCACTAGGTCAGCTCAGGTACGAGGAGAGAGGCCCCTGTGTCTGCGTCTGCAGGGAGGAGCGATGCTGGGAGATCTCTGCTACCCTTCATCCCCAGATCTCAAAGTTTACATCTCTCATGAGTGCAAAATATCCTCACACCCTCCCAAGATCCCTAAATCACAGCATCAGTATGAGGCTCATGAGCCTAAAATATCAACATCTTAGGAAGTCCCAGGGAAGATTAAGCTTCTTTTGTGTGAGTCCTTGAACGTCACTCCTCAGATGCAGCACTCTTGGATCCAGAGGCCCGGAAATTGAACAGACCAATTACCTTCTACCCAAACAGGCAATGTACAATGATGAAACAGGGCCAGACAATGCAGGTGACACTCTGTTTATAAAGGGACAGGGGTAAGAGAGAATGGGACATATGTAGCGATTGCCAACTCTCTGGAGTTTAGCTGGGCCTCTGTAACCTGGACTCCAAGCTTAAACATGTATACCATGGAATACTATGCAGCCTTAAAGAAAGATGGAGACTTTACCTCTTTTGTGTTTACATGGATGGAGCTGGAACATGTTCTTCTTAGCAAAGTATCTCAAGAATGGAATAAAAATTATCCAGTGTACTCAGCCCTAATATGAAGCTAATTTATAGCTTTCATATGAAGGCTAAAACCCAAATTTAGCAAACGAATTTGGGATGGGTGGGGTGTGGGGTGTTGGGGGTGGAGGGAGGGTAATTGGTGGGGCCATGCCTACGGTGCATCTTAGAGGGGTACAGGCAGAACTTACTAAATGCAGAATACAAATGTCTTCATACAATAACTAAGAAAATGCCATGAGGGCTATGTTGAGCAGTTTGATGAAAACATTTCAGATTGTATATGAAACCAGCA
>CAUYON010030485.1:0-10308 GCA_963573935.1 Arctocebus calabarensis
TTTGACTGCGGCCCTGCTATCCAGCCTGCCAGAATGGCCACCTGCAGGCTGTAACCCTTTATGAGAAATACAGTTCTCCTTTCTAAATGACCAACCTCCTGCAAATATGGATCAAAAATGTTTTCATATAGTAAACGAGAAAATATCATGAATGGTATGTCAATCAGGTTGATAAAAATATCTCAGATTGCATGTGAAGCCCGCACACTGTACCCCATGATTGAACTAACGTACACAGCTATGATTCAATAAAAAAAAAAAAAAAACTAAGTGACCAACCTCATTTTTTTTCTATAGTTAACAATGACTAAGTTAAATATGTTTTTATTTGTTGTGGTTTCTGGTATGTTTTACTTAAATCCACTACCTCATCTTTGCTTATTCCTTTCTTCTATCTTTTAATAATTAATAATGTTTTCTATTCCCCCAATGTTTATTTTTCCTTTTGTTTGCTGGTTGGGAAGCTATAAAATATACTCTTCATTAGTGCTGCCAATACTATTTTTTAAAAACACATTCATATATTAAATATTCCCTTAAAGGTGATCGCTGGAGGGTGGCCTGTCCCCAGAGGCAAAGGCCTCCTGGGACAGTGACCCCATCAGAGCCCAAACTGGACTGAGGGTGCCTGGGGCAAATTCTCATGGCTCCAGCTTGTGTCATACCCCTCAAGAGCCCCAGGTTTGCCTTACAGTGGAGTGCCAAGAGATAAAATTTCTTCTGGACACTGGAGCAACCTTTTCTGTACTTCTCTCTAGCCTTGGTCTTTTATCCACCAAATCCGTAACTATACAGGGGGTGTCTGGACAGCCGGTTACCAAATTTTTCTCCCAGCCTTTAAGGTGCAATTAGAATGACTTGCTGTTCTCTCATACCTCCCTAATCATGCCTGAAAGTGCTGCTCCCCTTTTGGGGAGGGACATACTAACTAGAACAGGAACTTTTCCCTCCTGGAGATCTAGTCATGATCAAAACTCTTCCCTCTAATTCACCTTCCCTAACCCCAACTTGGGAAGTCCCCTTTCCTGTTATCTGGTCTTCTTCTATAGCTGTTAAAGTTATAGGAGTCGATTCCTGCATACATCATTCACGAGTAAAATCCTGTAATCCTCTATCTTCAACGGAGGCAGACAGTGAAGACAGCCAACCACAGACCACCTACACTTGTGAGCCAAAAGAAAGTTTGAAGTTATTATTCAGGAAACAGCAAAAAAAAAATTCCTAACATGGTTTTCTTTTAACATCATTGAATGAGTCCTTCTGACCTGATGCTGATGTACCCTTGCCTATTCCTGATTATACTAATGAGATTTGTTTTCCAGAAATGTCATCAAGCCACACACAATAAAGATGGTTCCAGTCCATGAACCTCTGTATCACCCTCCCTCCGGAGAAACCCTAACTGCCCCCTTCTATTATCACCTGATTCAGCAGGGAGCAGTTAGATCGAGTCTTCGCCCCTTTTCCCTAACAGCAGTTGGGTTTCTACTCGGAGAGGGAGAATTGATGCAGGACATTTGGCACCCTGGCCAGCTCAGTGGAGCTGACGGACCTGCTGCCTCCTCCTTAGTGGTTTCTATGCTGTGGCAACCAGCTGAAGAACTAGTAGGCTTGATGACTATCAAGGAGGGGGACCTCCAACTCCCACCATAGGCTCCAAGAGCCAAAAAGGCCTGACAACTTCTGGGGAGTCACCTGTGCCTTGGTGTCTCCTTCACTTTGCACTTGGGACTAAATGTGGAACCCCCATTCCCTATGCCTAGGTCAGTTTCATGTGAATTTCCTGGGTGCATTCATTCACTTTGCCCCGGAGGGGACTGTGTTCGTTCATTGATACATTCATTCACCTTCCAAATAAATAAATTAATTAATTAAAAAAATAAATAAAAATAGCAAAACTAGCCAGGCATTGTTGGCAGACACCTATTGTCCCAGGTAATTGGGAGGGTGAGGCAAGAGGCTCTCTTGAGCCCAATGTTTTGGGGTTGCTATGTGTTATGATGCCATGGCACTCAACTCAGGGCTACTGATTGAGACTCTGTCTACAAAAAAAAAAAAGAACAGTTCTTCATGTAGTACAAACAACTCTTTCAAATGGTAGAATATTTATTCTGAAATAATATCTAATGGTATATCTTTGAGCAAGTTTCTTGTTTTCTGTGAATGAAAAAGCATTGGGCACTCCTGTTGGCTTTCAAAACCTGCCATGTGGAGCTTGAGTTTTGCATGGGGCTCCCTCAGAGTCTACCACAAAGAGATAGATGAACTGTATACAGGGGAGGAATGGTACAGATAGTCACAAACACTCACTACTTCCAATAAATGCAAACTTACTTTAAAAAAAAAAGAAAAAAGAAAATTGGTATAGAAGGGACATTTCTTAAACTAATAGAGGCCATCTACAGCAAACCTACAGCCAATATCATATTGAATGGAGTTAAATTGAAGTCATTTCCACTTAGAGTAGGAACTAGGCAAGGTTGCCCATTATCTTCTCTGCTCTTCAATACTGTAATGGAAGTTTTAGCCATCGCAATTAGGGAAGAAAAGGCGAAGATCAGAAGAGATCAAACTTTCACTCTTCACAGATGATATGATTGTACATCTGGAAAACAGCAGGATTCTACTACAAAACTTTTAGAAGTGATCAAGGAATATAGCAGCATCTCAGGCTACAAAATCAACACCCATAAATCTGTAGCCTTTATATACACCAACAATAGCCAATTCCGAAAAAACAGTCAAGGAGTCTATTCCGTTCACAGTAGTGCCAAAGAAGATGAAATATTTGGGAGTTTACCTAACAAAGGATGTGAAAGATCTTTATAAAGAGAACTATGAAACTTTAAGAAAAGAAATAGCTGAAAATGTTCACAAATGGAAAAACATACCATGCTCATGGCTGTGACGAATTAATATTGTTAAAATGTCTATACTACCCTAAGCAATATATAATTTTAATGCAATCCCTATTAAAACTCCATTGTCATATTTTAAAGAACTTGAGAAAATAATACTTTTTTTATATGTAATCAGAAAAAACCTCCAATAGCCAAGACATTACTCAGAAATAAAAACAAAGCAGGAGGAATCATGCTACCAGACCTGAGACTCCACTATAAATCGATAGTGATCAAAATAGCATTGTAGTGGCACAAAAGCAGAGAGGTAGATGTTTGGAACAGAATAAAGAACTAAAAGATGAATCCAGCTACTTATCATTACTTGATCTTAGACAAGCCAACTAAAAACATTCAGTGGGGAAAAGACTCTCTATTTAACAAATGGTGCTAGGTGAACTGGCTAGTGACCTGTAAGAGGCCGAAACTGAACCCACACCTCTCAACATTAACTAAGATAGACTCTCACTGGATTAAAGACTTACACTTAAGACATGAAACTATAAAAATTCTAGAAGAAAGTGCAGGGAAAACTCTTAAAGGAATCAGCTTGGGTGAATATTTTATGAGGAGGACTCTGCAGGCAATTGAAGCAGTATCAAAGATACACCACTGGGACCTGATCAAATTAAAAAGTTTCTGTACAGCCAAGAGCATAGTAAGTTTAGTAAGCAGATAGCCCTCAGAATGGGAGAAAATATTTGCAGGTTATGCCTCTGACAAAGGTTTAATAACCAGAATCCATGGGGAACTCAAATGTTTAGCAAGAAAAGAACAAGTGAGCCCATCTCAGGTTGGGTAAAAGACTTGAAGAGAAACTTCTCTAAAGAAGATAGGCACACAGCCTATAGACACATGAAAAAATACTCACCATCCTTAATCATCAGAGAAATGCAAATCAAAACTACTTTGAGATATCATCTAACTCCAGTAACATTAGCCCACATAACAAAATCCCCAAACCAGAGATGTTGGCGTGGATGTGGAGAAAAGGGAACACTTCTACACTGCTGGTGGGAATGCACACTAATACGTTCCTTTTGGAAGGATGTTTGGAGAATACTTAGAGATCTAAAAATAGACCTTCCATTTGATCCTATAATTCCCTTACCACGTATATACCCAGAAGACCAAAAATCATATTATGACAAAGACATCTGTACCCGAATGTTTATTGCAGCCCGATTCATAATTGCTAAGTCATGGAAGAAGCCCAAGTGCCCATCTACCCAGGAATGGATTAATAAACTGTGGTACATGTATACCATGGAATATTATGCAGCCTTAAAAAAGGCGGAGACTTTACCTCTTTCATGTTTACATGAATGGAGCTGGAACATATTCTTCTTAGCAAAGTATCTCAAGAATGGAAGAAAAGTATCCAAAGTACTCAGCCCTACTATGAAACTAATCTATAACTTTCATATGAAGGCTATAACTCAACTATAGCACAATAATATGGAGAAAGGGGCAAGGGAGGAGAGGGGAGGGGGGAGGTTGGAGTGGAGGGAGGGTAATTGGTGGGGCCACACCTATGGTGCATCTTAGAAGGGTACAGGTGAAATTTACTAAATGCAGAATACAAATGTCTTCATAACAATAACAAAGAAAATGCCCTGAAGGCTATGTTAAACAGTTTGATGAAAACATTTCAGATTGTATATGAAACCAGCACATTGTACCCCTTGATTGCACTAATGTACATAGCTATGATTTAATAAAAAAATAAAATAAAATAAACAAAATCTTAATGGGCTTGTCTTTGACATATTAAAATCTTGAAAGATAATGTTATACATTTTTTAAAATTGATTTAAGATTGTCATAGTCAATCAACCAGACTAAAGCCAGGTAATTCAGAGCCAGAGATAACGACGCTGATCTCTCTGTGCCCATCCAGTGATGCAACCACATGGCTTCCATTACATGAGCCATTAAGTGCCACCAATGTACCCTGAACAGTTCTGTAATTACTAAGATGAGGAGCTTGTCAGTTAAACCCTCGCATATGCTAAAGAAACGTAGGCATTGGTACTTAAAGCCAACTCCTCTGCAGGCATACTGCAGCAGCCTGGCACCCACCAACTTAAAGTTTTCAAATGAGGTAAAGTGAGTAGCGGAGAGAATACAAGTTCACCCTGTAAATTCATCCAGGCCTCCTCCCCAAAGGGACTATGGGACAGTTGACAATGTTGATTATAATTGCAGCAGTGTCAGCTCCAACACATTCAGTGTTTACTGTGGGTCAAGATGTGAGGGAAGCACTGAATCCTTTTATTCTCATGACTTCTCACCCAGCACAGAGAGGTGAAGTAACTTATCCATGGTCACCAGCAAGCTGGTGGAGGAAGAGGCAAGATTCATGCTCTATTGTTAGAGGCTATAACATGCAACTAAAACAGAGCTGGAATAAAAGCATCTGCCTTCTGTTACTTTCCTGACACTGGCTTTGGGCTAACCTTACACAAAATTCTCCTTCTCTGAAACTTGATTTTTCCTCAATAAAACTGGAATCGCAAAGTCTGCCCTGAAATGTTTCTGTCTACGAGATCGGAGATACCTGGAAGTGAGGAAGGGCCCCGTACACCACACACCGAGAGGCTGCTGGGTGCTGCTCACCCCGGAGTGCACCAGAGCCCAGGTCCAGCTCCTGAGAAGTGCCCGGGACCAAGGGTAAAAGAGCTAAAAACTACCGTGCTAGGTGAAAATGGTGGACTTCACTGGGGAAGGAACCTGGGGCAGGAAGGTGCCTCGGTGGGCCCAGGAGGAAGCTCTGGAAGAGTGGAGAGGATGCTGGATGGAAGGGAAGCCCCACAGAGGGCTTCCAGACAGACCCACAGGCCACAGAGAGGCGGCATTATTCTCTCTGAGAATGTGGATTGTCTTAATTGGCTGGGCTGCCCTAACAACATACCTTACCCTGGGCAATTTCCCGACAACAGAAATTCACTGCTCACAGTTCTGAAGGCTGGAAGTCCAGGATCAGGGTATAGTAGACCCAGAGTCCTGCTGTGTGTGAACTAAAGTAAAATCTTACCCCCTTCTGACAGAATGGATCCTGCCTGGCCAAGGGAGCCCCAGCAATACCCAAGGCTGAGCTTCTGGCCATGAGAAGGAAGCTCGGGCCAGCCTTGTCATGCCCCCTCCCTTCTAAGAGAAGTCCCCTGTTACTCATTACCAGACCCAAGGTCATGCAAGCTCAAACCACACCTGCAGCCCTCAGTTTTCTTAGCAGATTCCCTGGAGTCTGGGTTGATGTCCCGGGCTTGTCTCTGATAACAGATCTCCTTATCTCAACTGAAAACAGTCCAAGCCTTCAAAGTGTCATTTCTTCAACCAATCACAAATCAAAGACTCTTTAAACCCACCTATAACTATAATCCCCTGCTTCAAAATGTCCTGCCTTTTTGGCCCAAACCAATGTATGCCTTCCAGTGAGAGGCCACCCCACTGCAGAGGCTCGTGTGCGGTACTGGTGCAGGTGGAATGTATTCAGGGGAAGGGGGCAAAGCCAAGTTTCATTTCAGTGTGAGATTCTCTCAAACAATTGTCCCAGTGGATGCAAAGCCAGGAGCCCACTTGTTCCTGGAGCATAGAGAGTGGGGGCGAGGGGAGCGTGTGCGACAGTTAGAACTCATTTTCCGGGTCCCCAGGGAGGCCCCATGGCCTGGCATCCTGCAAGGACGAGGCTGCTAGCTGAGGATTGAGGAAGGCTGACTGTGGATCTGACTCCAGCTGCTGGGGCACACTGTTCTGCTCAGGACAGCAAGTTGTGTAATATGCAAATGCTAACACATGAGGCTTTCCAGGGAGTAGCTGGCACCCGCGTCACCCCAGCCTGCACTCTCAGAGCGAGCACGCAGTGCTGAACACCCTCTAATTGAACCTGAGTTTGGAAATGTCTGATGAGTTACCAGAAACCTAGAATAAGTTCTTTATATAAAAGCTAACTTAAAAGTTCAATATGTTTTAAAACCACAAGGCAAGATAGAAATAGCTTTGAGACGCTGTTCATTTTGACCTAAAAAGCTTTACCCTGTGTTTCACTATAATCCCCAATTCTTGTTTTTACTTTTTAGTCACACTTTAATGAGATTGAGAAGGATTATATTAAAGTAATAACAGTATGATATTGCCAGTGTCCCTGGGTAGGGCAGAGTCCTAGAGGTTAGTGTGAAAATGGCCTGGGAGCTGCTGAAATGCTGCTCTAAGTCCCACCCCCCACACAACCTTGGGGTGGGGCCAAGTAGCTCCTTTAAAAGAAATGCAAGAGGTGATTCTCCTTGGTGAATTGTGGACATGTTTTCTGACAGACTGCTGTATAATCTGTCTATATTTATGGAAGTGCTAGCTGTTATGCTCAGTAACATCAAGGGAGCTTATTTGAGAGTTGTACAAACAGGTGATATAACTCTCAACATAAAACTTCTGCTGGTTTAAAGCATTCTTGTTAAGCACTTCATGGGCTCTGACACCTCTCTGAGAGTTGCTGTATTGAGCGAAGGAACAGCAGCCTCCCTGGTAAGGGCACGCAATGAGGGCTGGGTGAGACCTGCTTTAAACATCATGGGGTCTGCTCTGCAAAGGCTCTGGGGACAAAAAAGGGAGCTGCAAATTTGAAAAGCATGTGGTGTGGACTTAAGAAATTTCCATACTTTAAAAAGAGCAATCAAATTGAAATAAGGGGGAAAAATACCATCCTTACATGTTTTTCTGCAATTTACACCACTAGGGCAAAGGCTGAGGTTATGATGGCTGTTTTAATAGAACTCTAAATGAGGGAAACTTATATATAGAAGAGATTTTAACAGACCACATTCTCGGGGAAGAAAGGTAAAATTCTAGTAAATATGAGAAAGGATTGAGAAAAAACACACCTATTTGGAAAATTAGTGCTGGTGCTCATCAGGACTGTCAGGACAGAGCATGTGAGGTTAAACAGTTAGGGTTAATGCAGGGAGCTGTTTCTCTCTTCAGCTTAAAGCTGGTTTTCAGGACATTATTTGTGTACGGCTAAACCCCACAGGGAAAACAGTAACACTCCCTGGAATCAGCTGACCATATGAAACAAACATGAAATTGTACCATCTGACACAGAACTTCCCATGCTGCCTATGTCTGCCAATGTCTGCTGAATATGGACGTGACTTCTTCTATTCTTTATATACTTCACTTTTTACTCATACTTTAATGAGGTTGAGAAGGTTTGGTATGTTTAACAAGGTTGTAAATTTGACCTATGACCAGGTATGAGACCTCCAAACTTTCGCTAATTAATTAAACAGGAATGTGTTAATGCTAAAGAAAAAAAATACTCCCATTGTGTTATCTGTTGAATGCAGTCTTTCCAAGGGTGGGTAAAGGAAGAGAAGGAGGCATCCAATTTGGGGGACTAAAGGTGGTGGGGACTGATCCTTTAGAGCAGTTTGCAGAATGCACCATAGCCATCATAAATGTTTGTCATTGGGGAGGTGGGGAATGCTTACAGGACCTAACAGAAAACGGGCCCTTTGTACCTTGCAGGCTAGTAGCTATTCACACCCCTGAGCAGATCAGACTCATTAAAGTAAGATAATCATTTCTCCTAGAACCCTCAGGACAGCTGGATCCTACAGAACAGGGGCTCAGGCCTCTATGGATCCAGGAAGCCCCCCCAAACTTCCCGAGAAGCCTGTGATTATCATTCCATCCCCTCATCAGAAGGACTTAGGAACTACACATTTATAGTAAGTAAATAAAGCTGGGTCACCCGAGGAATGTGTTCTTAAGAGAGAAATCCTCCCAGGTGGCAAATTATTCTGTTTGCAAACAAGGTAGAAGAGTTGGAGACCACCCCACTGAGTGTAAAGGCAGGTGTGAGCCTCCCCTTACTGCAACATGTGACCTCGAAATGATTCTGCTCTTGTCTCCTGGATAAGTCCAAAAATATTTTTTTTCCTTAGCATGATTTAAGTCTGGAATCTGGATCAGGTGCCAAGAAGGGTGCCAGGGTTCATGGCTGCTCAGGCCCCTCGTCACCCCACAGGCCTTTCACCTCTCCTCACCGTCCAGCACACAGTCCCGTCCGCAGAGTTTTGCTGAAATTGTTTCAATTCAAAATCTAAAGAAAGAAAATTCCCAGAGGGATCCCAAGAAGGATATATGTGCTCATTTAAGTGGTTTGTGGGAGGAGGAAATATGAGCAATCAAGATGAACAATTTGGAAACCAAATAAAAGCAAAAATGGATCAGAAGTGAATGCCACAAACCCAGGGGCGGGGGGGGGGGGCGGTCAGGCAGAACTCCACATCCCTTCTTTTCATCCTCTTCCTGGGAAGAAAGCCCTGGACTGAAAAAATCTGTCCTATTAATTTGAGAGATTTCAGCCTCTCTCACAAAGTTCTGTGTTTCCTTGTTTGGGGGTGGTTTTAAGTGTAGTCAATGATGTCTCTACTCCTGAAAGATTTTCCAATGAGGTACAGATTGAAAACACAGTGGCCAGAGCCTCAGGTCTAGGGATAAATTAAATCCCCCAAACACTCAGGCTGGGGAGGATCAACTTTCGGGGAAGATAGCAGAGTACTCTGTCAGCACCAGTGTGCCTTGTTTTGACAGCATCTTCTAAATAGCTAATTATTTTCTTACTCTGCCACAAAAATCTAATCATCACAAAGACAGCCAGGTAGGCTTAAATTCATTCACTCCCTGCCCTTCAGCTCCTAGGATGTGGCTAAGCAGGCCCCAGCAGAGCTGCCATGTGCACAAAGGCAATGGTAGTCCTTAAACAGGGATGTTCGAAGGTGACAGAGCTTTGGCATGCCCAGCAGAGCTTCTTGGCAGTGGTCAGGACTCCCATTACCATAAAAGCAGAAGGATTCTTTAAATTGATGGGGCATCTGTAATTAAGCTGATGCGAGTGGTTATAAGTCACTAAAAGCTGATGGATTCTGATTTATTAGCTACAGTTGTATAACAAGAACATTCGGGGGCAGGGGAGGGCAAGATGGCCGACCAGAAGCAGCTCCCGAGAGAGGCTCCTGACCAAGGAGAAGGATAACGTCCAGAAAATGTCCAATTGAGCTGAAGACTAGGAGCCCAGCCGAGAAAGAAGTGATGGCTCAGATCACCTCTACTAAGGCAAGCTGCGACTCCAAGAAAGCAAACTTCAGGTACAAAATTCATCTGAAAGGAAAAGCCTTCATCCCCTCCCCCAAGAAAGCTATGGTCTTTTTGCTTTCTGTTTCCTTTCTTTTTTTCTCTTCGTTTACTCCTGCGGGTTTTCTATAGATGATCAGTGAACTGAGCACCTCTTGTCCCACCCCACGGGAGAGTGCTGTGGGAAGTGGGGATTACTCCCCCACTGTGACTCTGAACACTCTCTCGCTAGGAAGAAAATTTGAACTAAAGTTTTCCCAACCATTCTGAAATT
>CAUYON010030490.1:0-13568 GCA_963573935.1 Arctocebus calabarensis
GATAGATAGATAGATAGATAGATAGATAGATAGATAGAATACATGTGTACATATGCCTCTAAACCCTCACTCCCCTTCTATATTTCTTTCGCTTATAATTATATTTTTAGGGTCATTGTCTACTGAAATGCTTCATACAGAATTCTAGTCAATAAATAGAATTAATTTGAATTGTCTGTTAAATAGAATTAATTTAAATTGTCTGTTAAATTTTTAAATGAACAAACGGATGAAAGTAATGGATGAATAAATAGGCAGTGAATGTGTAATTAGGAATAATCATTCTACACAGGTCATGAGTAGGGGATTAAAGTTTAGACTAGATGATGAAAGTCCTTCACATGAATGTACATTCAAATCTACCAAATGGCAAGCAAAAACATTTAAATTTCTTCACTAATTAATATAAATGCTTTTCTCCCTCCTGGAAATCATTCAAAGAAGAGATAGCAATTCTATTAGCAGAGGCTTTAGTGTTTATACCCCCAATCTTAGACGTTTCCTTAAAATGCAGGTCCCTGGGCCCCAACCCCGGTATTCTGCTGAGATGGGTTGAGGTAGGACAATAGGGTCTGGATTGCAACACTTACACGGGATGATTCTGGTTTAAAATGTCATGAACTACACTTGGAGAATCTACCACTGAAAGAAGTTGGCTAAGTATTTTATGTTTGTCCTATCCTTAGAGAGATGAATTGAATTCTTAATTGAGTTTTACTAGAATAGACCATTTACAATGCTTTCTTCTATGTTCCAATTTCGATTTCCGGCATCTCACGGTGTCCTAAGCCACTTGAATGAAGGCTATTTCTGCCCACAGAGCAGCATTACCATACGCCCTCTGGCTGCAGCTCATGGTAATTTTCACTCGGCAGCTGGAAGAAAAGAGCTGGTGACGACACAACCTCTGGAAAAATGGGGCCTGGGCTCCGTGGGAGCGCTGGGCTTGCTGACCTCAAACTTTCTGCCTTAACTTGATATTCTCTTTCTCTTCCTATCCTTTGCACCTTCTTTCGATTTCTTTTTACTTTAGTACGTTCATCTAGTAAGGGAGTAGAAAAACACTTTCTGTAAATTTTGTTTCAGTCTACCTGCATTATAAACCATGGGTTTTAAAATTCAATACACAAGTATTTGCAGTCTTTGTTTTCGGGTTCAGTAGTGGATGACTTTAATTTTACAGCCTAGGACAAGTGAAGACACTCAGAACACAAGCAAAGAAGTTTACTAAAGGGAAATGGGAACCCTTAAATAAAACACTCTGAGTATGTAGAAACTAATTTCATAGTAAGTATCATCCCCCAGATTCTAAAAGAATCCAGCAGTGTAAATAGAAAGAGTAGGTTACATGCAAAATGAAGAACCGTGGAAAGCCATGATTCATTGGCTTTGGCCGTATTACTAAAGTTCTCGCCAAAGTAATTAATGCTTGGGTCCCAAAACAAACCTAAAACTGTAGCTATGAATAACAATGTGATTGCTCTACATGGGAAATAAGTATCAAAAGTTCTGCCAATTAACCTTTATAATTTTTGACAATTTCTTTCTTCCATGTTCTTTCTTCTGACCAACTGTGCTTAGACTCTATGGAAGATGCTGTGAACTTCTGTTTAAACAGGGTATATGTTTAACATATGTTAACCACTGTTGCCTTCCAAATGCCCTTTAAATTGACAATGAATATGTTTTTGAAGGGGATATATTCCAAGTAAAAAAGAAAAGGGGAAATAACAACAGCAGCATTAAAGAAGCTGATAAATAGATGGAAAGGAAGTAGCTGATTCAGTGGGGTCAGAAACCGAAGCTGAAAGTGGAAAACCCCCCACTTGCAAGCTAACTTACCTGCATAATCCCAAAAGGCTCGATAAAGACACCAAATAGCAGTGACAGCACCAGTGAAAATGAGAGGCCTTAGCCCACCAACTGCCTTTCTATCCACCACCAGAGCAAAGAGATAACCTTTCACCAGAGCAAAGAGATGACCTTTCCCCATCCAGTGGAAATCTGGTCGCTAACTTTCCGGAGATGCTGAACCTGGGAAACTATGAATCCAGGAACACAATTACTACTGAAGCCTGGAGGCAAATTGAAACAGAGGGCTTAACTAAAGGACTACATTCGAAGCCATGAGACACATGCCCTTTTCCCAATTTGCTCTCAGGAGATTCTCCCCTGCTCATGAGATTGGTGAATTGTCTCAGGGGAATTTTACATCCAAAGGACAAAAGAATCTATAAAATTCTAAAACCAGAGTTCCTCCAACAATTTCACAGGGGTGTTTTCAAATTAATATGCCACCTGCTTTCAAGAAACCTATGTCATAAGCCCAGAGTTTCCAATCAGCTTTTCAGTGCTTCATTTGTAGCTTGGACAAAAATAGTCATGGTATGAAAGAAAGAGGCCAAACCAACAAAAAAGAGGCATTTAAAACAAACAAGGGGCTTGACTACTGTAGCTCAAGCGACTAAGGCACCAGCCACATATACTAGAGCTGGCGGGTTTGAATCCAGCCTGGGCCTGCCAAACAACAATGACAACTACAACCAAAAAATAGCTAGGCATTGTGGTGGGCACCTACAGTCCCAGTTATGGGAGGCTGAGGCAAGAGAATCACTTAAGCCCAAGAGTTTGAGTTTGCTGTGAGCTGTGATGCCACAAAACTCTACCCAGGGTAACAGCTTGAGGCTCTGTCTCAAAAAAAATAATAAAATAAATAAATAAATAAATAAATTTTAAAAAATAAAAGAAGTTTACTCAGAATAATTAAAGAATAAGAATAAGAAAAAAATTTTGGTAACACTAAAAACATAATAAATATCCAGTTATATCTATTTCTGAAAGAAAATTCAGGTGTTTAAAAAATGCAAACTAAGTAACAGAATCTAGTTACCATTCTTACAATATACCATGCTAGATTAGTAAATAGTATTATTATATAAATATAATGTAAGGTTAGTAGATGATATTTGTATCTGAATTAAAAAAAAAAGAAACTATTTGACTTTTAAAGCATGTCTGTGCATTATTTAATTACTAGGTAACGTTACATAACAAAATACTTTATTGCTATCTAAGAAACTAAACATCGGGCGGCTCCTGTGGCTCAGCGAGTAGGGCGCCGGCCCCATATACCAAAGGTGGCAGGTTCAAGCCCGGCCTCGGCCGAACTGCAAAACAAAAAAATAGCCGGCGCTGTGGCGGGCGCCTGTAGTCCCAGCTACTAGGGAGGCTGAGGCAAGAAAATCGCTTAAGCCCATGAGCTGGAGGTTGCTGTGAGCAGTGTGACGCCACGGCACTCTACCCAGGGCGATAAAGTGAGACTCTGTCTCTACAAAAAAAAAAACAAAAAGAAACTAAACATCACCATAGTGTGTGTTACATGAAATTGTTCTCTGAAACCATTTACGATGCCATAACAAAACACCTGAGACTGGGTGATTTATAAAACAATACCAGTTTAATTCTTATGACTCTGGAGGCTGGGAAGTCTGAGGTCAAGGCACCAGCATTTGGTTTCTAGTGAGGACATTCCTCCTGCGTCCTCACATGGTGGAAGTGAAGAAGAGGGAAAAACAAGAACCAAACTAGTTCCCTCCGATCTTTTTATAAGGCACTGCAGGGAGGGGTGTCCAAACTTTTTTCTTCTCTGCTGCACATTGGACAAAAAAAAAAAAAATGTTGCCTTGGACCACACATTAAATACACAAGCACTATAAAAGCTGATGAGAAAAAAGAAAAACAGAAAAAAAGTCTGTGCATAATTTTCATAATATCTACCACAGATATGCAAAATGGTCCTCAAATAATCAGCATGTGGCCCACAGGACACAGGTTAGCCACTCCCCTGAGACCCCACTGACTAACTCACTTCCAAACAGGCCTCACCACTTCCTCCACAGTGGGGATGAAGCGTCAAAAAGCATTTTGGAGGGAACACATTCAAACCAACAGCCAGTGCACAGCATCTGTTTATATGTATTATTGTAGCTCCTCTTCTTGCTTTCGTACTTGGATTTTAGAGTCTGCAGATGGCAAAATTATATGGGAAACATGTAGTTCTCTGAGAATTACTGGGCTTTAAAACCAGGGAGCTATTTATTTCAAATGCTGCATAATAACCCTGTGTGCACAATCGTGGTTGCAGATAGTCTTCGTCTGCCGTCTGTAACAGGGACAGGGCTGCGCGGTACACACTGAATAGATGCTTCTTCTTTATTTTATATTAAAGGCTTACAGACAAAATGTAGAAGAAAATCCCTTCTTTAAAAATAACCTGGGTTCCGATTAGATTACAAACATCAAAAGAGAAGCAAGCAAAATTTAGTTTTACTGGCTTTGCTATTTTAACAGGTTCACAGAGTTGTCAAACTATTAAAATATCACTAAATGCAGATCTCTGGGAAAGTACAGACAACCCAGAAGAAATGTATTTTCTCCTTTAGGATAAAGCAAGCTTAGAGGAACGCATTTTGTCTGTCTGAGTCTCTGTATTGTAGACTCAAACTGAGCGTGGACAAAACAAATTTAAACGTGATTTTCCTGTGCTTCGGGAGGCTTGCTGATAAATTCTCACAATAGATTTCTTCCTTTGGTTAATAAAAATACCATCCCCTTTAAGAATTCAGAACCTTTTCTCTTTCTTTGCTTTTCTTGCCAACTCTCATCAGAAGTAAATAGGATTAAAAATTTATAATTGTCTTGAAGAAAAAAATTATACCAATAATTCTCAAGACGAACTAAAGTAAACACTTTATGAGTGAGTTTTAAATGAATGCTGACAATCTTTGTAGGGCTTTATAGTTTACAACATATAATTATGTATTACCTCAGTTGATCCGATTAAACTTATTCATGAGTCAAGGCAGCTAGTTTGCAGAGCAGTTTACAAAAGTTCCTGAAATTGGTTCACAAAAGTTCCAGAAATTGCTGATGAACATGAAGTAGACTCTTCCATATTCATAAATTCTCACTCCAAGTACAATACTAGTTGCTGTGAATTTTCTATCTTTTCATAAATTAAAAGACTATCAGTGCTTACCCTGAATAAAAGTATGAGGGCTAAATACATTATTTGTGTCACATGGAGTGGTCTGTCTTGGTCATATATTGTTAGGGTGAAAGACAAGCAAGCCTAACTCCATTTTGATGTAATTCTCTTTCCAGCGAATCAGTGGGAAGACAAAATAGACCTGATTCCATTCTGTTGTTTTGCTACATTTTCTTGCTTTTAAAAAAGAACCGGTTCCACTTGCCTCCTCACCTATTTCTTGGTATTTTAAGTGTACCTTGTTAGAACTGCTAGAATTATTAGTCCTGTGCAGAAAGTCACTAACTATTTTTGTGACAACAACCCTAGTGGTTATGTTAAGGTGATCTTCATGCAGATGCAGGACAAGGCGGCCCTGCAACCTGCCGCCTTGGCCCTGGCAGTGCTGATGCTGTGGCAGATGGAGCAACCAGCTTGCTGGAGGTGCCAGACACCTGCAGGGAAGACGCTGGTGCCTTGCTGTCTCCTTCCCGTGCTCTTCTGGCTAGTCCATTTCATGGATAGTACCTTGCTGGCTCCTCCTCCTGCACTTCTGACTGGCCAATGTCATGTCAGTTTCCAGGGCCTGAGTCTTCACTGGGACAGCTGGCTGTAACTGACAAAGACCCACGTCCTAAGAAGTTCCTGCAAAACAACCCCCTTCGACTTTATAAACCCCTGAGCAGAGAGCTCAGACACAGACCTCGGCTGGACCTCAGAGAGGGAGCAGGAGAGCTTGTTCCCCTCCTCGGTCCTCTCTGCCGGGAGGTTTGGTTTTTCTGGTAGTTGTAATTCTTATTTCCCTTAAATAAATCCTGACTTACCACTACTCTTGTGGTCTGTTGATTCCTTCTTCCAATCTGGGGACCAAGAACCTGAAACTCTGGCATCAATGCCATCTGCATATGACATGAAAATGCTAAAAGAGCAAGTTTGACTCACTTTGCTGTTTGCTCCTTTTCTGTTATATCCCAGTGCCACAGAAACTGGTTCCTCTTGTTTGCCTTCCAATTGTATGATTGTGAATGCATTCAACTAAAATTGTTAGTGATGTAAGCTATTGACTGCGCTGCCTTGGTGATTATCACTTTATGATCATGTTGTTTATGACCATCACCTACAAGTCCCCCTACCAGTACTTTAGGACATTTTGGATAATATTTGTTTTGTAAAAAGTATTACTTACTGCTCCCAAGATCATAGCATTATAAATTGACTAAATCACCTCACTTTCATGATGTCCCCTAACTGCTGTTTGCTTTTGCTTCTGTAATTATGCTTGTTTGCCCCCTGGAAACATTTTGCCTTATGTTTCTGTTGAAAGCGCCTCAGTCAACTCGGGGATGCACCCAGAAACCCCATCTTGGGACACTGGGGCAGTTGCCAGCTGGCTCTTCAATAAAAGGACTCCTCTTTAATTCAAATTATCTGGTGTGTGGTCTTTGGGGGAGCTCCTAGGCATAACAATATGACTTCTGTGCATCTTGAAAAGACCTTAGATGGAAGCTCATCTGAGTTTTTTGTTCTACAACTGACAGCTGACACATCACAATGATGAAAACAACAATGGCAGCTTTGATGGCAATAATGGCTGACAATTGCTTATAATATAGCAGGCACAGTTGAGGTGCTTATATGTCTTAAACATACATATTCACAGTCTTATGAGGTTGGTGATGTCATTAATACACATTTCACAAAGGAAGGCTGTGCCAACCAGAGAGGTTAAGTTACCTATCTAAATTCAGATAGCTGAAAAAAAAGAAGGAGCCAAGGAATCAGCACCCACAAATACCCGTGTTGTTGGCCTCTAGTTAAGTCTATGCACTGCCACTTCTGCAGTGTTTGAATTTGTCAGAACTTAAAAAAAAAAAAAAAAAAAGAACTATTCCTCCTGAGTTTATGTTGTCAGAGTAGAAACATTGTTTCACGAATCTCAGGGTTTTGTGGTGCCCAGTAAAATCCTGAACAACAGCAACAAACACCAAAAGGATAATATTTTCCATGCTCATTTAGATGACATCATTATCACCTGTTGTGATAATTTGTCAGCAAAAATGATGACAACTGATTTTTTTCAATGAACAAGATTACAGGTACACATTACTTAGTCAGGAAGCAATTCTGAGCTTTGACCTACGTGACGGATGCCAGACTTCAGGTAACAAAGTTGTTCCTCAGCTGCAAATGTTACTAGGCCAGCGGGAACTGAGTGGACAAAGGTTTCTCAGCTCAGTCTGGCCTTCAAAACCACCTTCGCTAACCTCAAACACTCAGCATCCACTTTGAAAGCAGAAGTTACTACTTGGCTCTATAATTCCAGATGCCATCCTTGAGAGAAGCCAGGAAGGCATTAGGAAACTGAAACTCTTTAAGGTTAAAACATTATCCTATTTCTGACTTGCTGTTACATAAAAGAAACTATTTAAATTGCCCACTTTGAACATGATAATACCAAAAATTCAATTCCCGTCCCTTTAATCAGCATGTGAGGACTTGAGACATAGACGTCATCAGTCTAAGACAAAACGAAGGCCCCGTATTTTCACTGAACACGCACAGTGTGGTCTGAGTAAATATGTTTAAATATTTATAAACCTTCTGGGAACAGTTGATGATGGTTGGTGTTGAGCTACACCTCTGCCATCTTCTAAAACTAGCAGTCTCCCTTTCTACACATTCCCCGTGGCTGTCCTCTGCTGTTGTGTGTAGATGTCTCTCCCCAACTAACCTAACCTCCTGCTGTCACAGTCTGAAGCTTCTCTCAGGATAACTTCAACCTCACACCTAATCTTCCTCGCCTCCCTCTCCTCTCTTCTCTTGCCTTGTACCTCTTTTCTATTCAACTCAGTTATTTCTATAGTTGTCTCAGCAATTTAGACACAAAAGAAAATTCTGCAGAGATTTTTTTTAACTGAAAAAAGAAATAACTAAAGATAGAGAAATGAGTGAGAGAATAAGTGGAATATCAGAAGGGAAAAAGGAAAGTGTCTGCAATGTTGACTCAGAAAAAGAGAAAAATACTCGGACCACAATACTGAAGAGAGAGTGCCAGCTGACAAGTCAGATCTTGCTGGATTTTGAAGTTCCAACATGAACCCTTAGTAAGTACAGTAGAACCTCCATAGTTGACCCTCCCCCCACACTGACCACCTCCTTAAGCTGACCCAATTTTCATGGTCCAGGCATGCACCACAGGTAGGATCAGTGCAGTAGGCCCATCTCCTTATATTTATCACCTCTGTGTGTTGAACAGTTTGTTATGGTCCCTTGGGTGGTCAACTTACAGAGGTTCTACTGGAAAGGGGGAGATATGTGCTTTAGTTAAAGACAAACTGAGGCTACTAATAAAAGGCTGCTCAATAAATTTTCCATAAAGAGTTATTCTTTCATTTAGAGCACACATAGCCAGGAGTCTCTTTTATGTAGCTGGCATTGACTGAGTCATGATTTCCTGAGTGTACATGCAGCCCTGTCAGGAGATCTGATTCTTCTTATCCCAATATATTGTTACTAAATAGAGCCTATCTGCCCAGATGTTTCATTCTGCCGGTTATAAATAGTATCTGAGTAATGGCCTGCACCATGTCCCCAACATCTAGAGCTGTTCCAGGAACTTTCCCAACTGGCATTAGCCCCTAAAGTCCAATCTTTGAATGACCAGTTATACATCCTGCACTCTGCTGGTTGGTCTTGTTAAAGACCGAATTTACCAGACATGACTGAAGCTAAACTTCCTCTAATGCCATTGCCAGTAAAAGGGAACAGAGGATAAGGCAAGTCAGGGTACCCTCCCCCCACAACGAAAGGCTGGAGAGCTTTTCAGAGCTCTACTGGGGAGGGGGCGGGTCTTAGATCATCTGCGTTTGCTAATTGGCCTTACCCAAAGGGCAAGTAAAAGTTCTCTTATATTCATGATAGGACTTAGTTTTATACCTTAGAATAAAGTAAGTCCCTTACAAGGCTCCCGCCCTCCCACTGGCACTAAGAGCTAGAAACACTACCTTCCTTGCAGTTTGCATCTCAAAACAGACAACAGTGTGGGAGAAGATTGACATGAATCTCAAAAGGGCAAAAAAAATTACAAAAGTTTTCTGAAGTAAATGCTTTAAGAAAGGAGAATTCAAAAGAGAATTCCTAAGCCTAGAGTCTGGGAAATAGAAACCTGTCTAGAGCACAGTAAGCTGAGGGGAAAGCCAAGTTCATTCTGGTTGGGCCATTGCCCGGTCACTGCTGTGACGTCTGTAAAACAGAGTGACCCAGGAGTGACATCAGTGTGCCTGGGTTGCTGCTTTCAGCAAAGTGCTACTGCCTTTGCTGCCACTGTCATGAGTGTCCCCTCACTCTGGACTCCATTCAGTTGACCAGGTATTACTTATTTAACCCTTTGTCAGTGCACTCTCCTGAATGCTGAGTGTCCCGGACAGCCCTCACACTGAAAGGAGCCTGTGAACACTCACCAGGTCCACCATTTCCATTCCTGAAAAGAATGGAAATGTTTTCTCTTTTTTCCTTTGTCAAAAAAGCAAAATCACAACAAATCAGGAAAAAAAAACAAAAAAAGGAATTCTTAATGAAATAAAATAATACAAAGTGACAGACTAAGGTTACCATCTTCTGGTTGGTACTATGGTACTCGGGGCCATATAAAGAGAAAGCAATTGTACATGTCTTTGGAAAGTCACAAGAAACATAAACTTTTCTTTCTTTCTTTCTTTTTTTTTTTTTTTTGAGACAGAGTGTCACTTTGTCACCCTCGGTAGACTGCTGTGGTGTCACATCTGACAGCAACCTCCAACTCCTGGGCCTAGGCAATTCTGCTGCCTTAGGCTCCCAAGTAGCTGGGACTACAGGCACCCACTACCAGGCCTGGCTATTTTTTGTTGCAGTTGGCAGGGGCCGGGTTCGAACCTGCCACCCTCGGTATATGGAGCCGGCACCCTACCCACGGAGCCACAAGTTTGACGTAACAAATGGAGTTAAAGTATTGTTCTAAACTGCAGCATTGTTTTTGCAGCAAATTATCCTTAGACTAAGGACCATCTTTCCCCAATTCTTTACTTTCATTTTCTGACTGAGAAACTCCCCATCACTCAACACTTGCAAGCAGTTTTAAGGGGAAACCACAGGGAACAAAATGCTTGCTGAAGGGTCAGAGTCTAAAGATTCCCTAAGGAAGGTAGAGATGCCAAGAGACAAAGAACTAAAAGAAATAAGAGAAAACAAAGGAAAGAAACAGATGCCTTGTGTCTCTCCACTGCAGAGCTCCTGACCTGAGATTATCAGAGGAAACCAACACTCGCTTGCTCTGTTTTCTGGGTTCCATATAAGCATCTTCAGAACGGCTATCCTTTCTTACATTTCTCAATGTTAAAAGCAAAGCGATCACTAAGGGTGAAAAGGAGGGAGTGGAAGTAAGAAGGAAAGGAACCAAGGACAAATTAAAGAATCTCCACATCATTTACCTCAAAAACCTGTTTGGCATCAAATTCATTTAATTTCTCATTGCACCCCTTTGAGGCAGATAATATTGTTACGCTCATTTTCTGGCAGCCTGATTTTTAACTCAGGAAAAGAGAGACATGTGCCCAAAGTCACAATTGTTATTAGGGAGGCTAAATCAGCAGCAGCTCTTCTGGCTCCAACCTCTTTGTTTAACATTAGGCCCTACTGTTTGGGCACTACTTTTCTCTTTTGAAATGGTGCATGATATAAAATGTGGAAAAGTAGCTCATCTTAACATTATTTGGGGCTTTCCTTCTAAGGATCTCTTTTCACCTTCAGCATTTCTCCTCTGGTTGAAACATCAGACAGGAATAGAACCCCATTCATCTTGAATATAAGCTCAGGGACGTGATATTAGCCTCGACTTTCTGTGGATCATCCGAGATCATGAAATCCCAAGTTCTGGGAGTCGTAGAACAGGGTATATGTTATCTTTGGTTATTTTTGCATATTTTCACATAACCAAATTTAATAGAACTATGCTGAGAATATAGCCAAGGATTAACTAGAATCTAGAACATAGGCTGGAACAAATGAGCACAGATGAACCTGTGTCAGGGTCTTACTGCTTCTAACTTCAATGATGTTGGTGTGGTCAGGAGAAACTGATGCTTTTCCTTAGGAAGCTAGACAAGCTCTGGACCAGGAGCTGAAGAAGTTGAACGGATCTTGGAGAAGATGGAGTAGCTGATGCCTGAGTTAATAAGAAAACCAGTTGCTAAATGACTAAATGTGAGTTACATCACCTTCTCCTACTTCTGTGACAACAAAATTAATGACTCTGGTTCACTTTTCTGTACTGATGTCTAAACATCTCTTGTAATCCATCTTCAATGGAATATATAGACAACACTTCTGGGAAACTTCTTTCATCTCAGCCAGGTAGACCCAATACAAAGATGCCAACAATGCTCCTGAGGTCTGGAGGTCTGTCCCCGATGGAGTCCAGATTCTTTGACACTTTCTCGAGGAGTGTGGACAAGGCACGGGCTGCCCCTGGTCTGTGCTGTTCTCCCAGCTTGGGAGCGGTGAGAGGAGAATAAGCCAAAAGGTGGCTGGTTGAAGTGGACCAAAGCTTTGCTAAATTTCAGCCACACCTGGCCCTCAGGGGATGACAGCTGAGACAAAGGGCTGAAGCTCACAGACTGAGTCAGGACTATTAGCAGCCCAGGGTCTCTTCCACAGGGCACAAATTCTGCAAACTTGTTCTGTTCTATCAGCTTTTTCATCTACTTTACATCAATCAGGAACAAGGTTGGAACTGAGTGAATTGCCCCAGGCCCTAACAAGTACCCAGGTTGTCAGGCCTCACGCCCCCCTGCCAAACACCAACATAACTGGTGGACTGGCTGAGGAGCCACAGAGCCGCATGTGACCTAGGCAGGCGCAAACCTCTAGAGCATCTGCTCATTGGAGGGAAATGGACCACAGCCCTGCAGGATTACCAGACACTGGGTGCGACCGAGGGGCAAGGCGGGGAAAGAGGCATCAACCTTCCTAGGCTAATTTACTGGCTGGGGGTCCTCCTGAGCTCACAGAACCCTGGAGCAAGTTATACTAAAGCTGCCAGCAGACTTCTGCTATCTAGTCACCAGAGACTTTTCAGCTCTTTAATTTGAGGTTGGTACTGGCTGGGACAATTGATTGGGACCCCTTCAACTGGGCCAATCACCTGAGGAGTTTCCAACTTTGTACACTGGGTGTGTGGTAGTGGAAAGGTTTGATTTTCCTTTCCAATTGTTGTGGAATTGTTGTAGGGGGCGTGTGACCTAACTGCTGGTTTTCCTCCACAGCTCAGATTCCAACACACAGTTTACAATTCTCTAGGGTAAGACAGAGACCAGCTGAAAATAAGAAGAAGCCACTTAACCCCACCACATCAAGAAGGCCCCCAGTGTCTCATGCAGTAGCAAAGTGCGGGTTGGCAAAACTCTAGCGGAAAAGGTACAAACACCAGTCCCAGCTTACAGGCAAAGGAAGGACTGGTCAATTGCTACTCCTAGAACCCCCAACCCAACTTATCCTTACCTACTCACCCAGGCAAACGGTGCAAAATAAATATGGGGTGGAATCAGCAGAAAAGCTCTGGAAACATGAACAACCAGAGTAGATCAACACCCCTAAGGAACAATTTGGCAAACACAAATGATGATCCTATGCATAAACAGATGGCTGAGATGTCAGAAATCGAATTCAGAATTTGGATGCAAACAAGAGCAATAAAATAGAGGAAAAATTGGAATTAGAAATTCTGGGAGTATTTCAAAAATTGTCTCAAGAAGTCAAGGAATTCAAAGACCAAATGACCAAAGATTTTGACACATTGAGACAAGAAGTTGCAGCCCTCGAAGATGTGAGAAATACAGTAGAATTCCTCAGTAACAGAATGGAGCAAGCAGAAGAAAGAATTTCCGACATGGAAGACAAAGCTTTTGAATGCTCCCAAACCTACAAAGAGCTAGAGAAATGGAAGGCAAAAATGGATCATTCTCTCTGACAGCTTTCGGATAACTCGAAGAAAACCAATATTCATCTCATAGGGATACCTGAAAACGGTGAAGTGGCGTCACAGGGCCCAGAGTCTCTTCTTTATGAGATTATGAAAGAGAATAATTTTCTAGTCATGCCAAGAGATGCTGAAATTCAGATAGCAGAAAGTTTCAGAACCACAGCACGATTCAACCTGAATAAGACATACCCGAGGCAAATCATAATTAAGTTCATTAAAGTTAATATGAAAGAGAAAATTCTGAAAGCAACCAGATGCAAGAAATCTATTACCTACAAGGGGAAGAATATTAGAATAACTACAGATCTCTCTGATCAAATCTTTCAAGCTAGAAGAGAATGGGCATCTACTTTTAATCTCCTAAAACAAAAGAACTTTCAACCCAGTATCCTGTACCCAGCTAAACTGAGTTTCATCTACGATGGAGAAATTAAATACTTTAATGACATCCACATGCTGAAGAAATTTGCTATAACTAAACCAGCTCTCCAGGATATTCTCAAACCTATCCTCCATAATAACCAGCGT